>CAUYQG010230602.1:0-49413 GCA_963574415.1 Tarsius wallacei
CGCAGCCTCGACCTGCTGGGCTCCGGCTATCCTTCCACCTCAGCCTTCCAAGTAGCTGGAACTACAGGCGCGCACTACCATGCCCGGCTAATTTTTGATTTATTGTAGAGATGAGGTCTCGCCAAGTTGCCCAGGCGGGTCTCGAACCCGCGGGCTCAGGCAATCCACTCACCTCAACCTCCTAAAGTGCGGTAATTTTGTTTTTCAGTGTGCTTGTGGACTGGTATTTTGTCTATCTTTATTTTCAGCATTTTAGTGGGTGTGAAGTATTTTGTATTTTTGATTTGAAATGATGATGAATATCTTGTCGTATGTTTATTGGTTATTTATATAACTTCATTGGAGAGATGTCTATTTACATCCTTTGCTCTTTCAAAATTTGAGTTACCTGACTTTTTGTTGTTGTTGTTTTTAAATATATACTAGAGGATCGTCTCTTATCAATATGTGATTTGCAGATGATTCCTCCCATTCCGTTTCACTTTATGATGATGAACTTTGAAACACAAAAGTTAATTTCTATTAATTTGAATATATCTTTTTTTTTCTTTTATCATCTGGGCTCTTGGCATCACATATAATAAACCATTGTGTAACCCAAGGCCACAAGGATTCACCCTTATGTTTTCTTCTAGAAGTTTACTCATCTTAGCTTTTATATTTAGGTCTATGACCCACTTTGAGTCAGTGGGGTTGGCGTTTAACTTCACTTTTTGCATGTTGTTGTAAAACAAGACTTTTGTAAAACATCCACTTGTCCCAATGCCATTTGTTGAAAATTTTATTCTTTTCCCCATTGACTTGTCTTGACATGTTTGTTGAAAATTAGTTGACATATTATTTCCCCTTCATTTTAATGGCTGGCTCTGACATCCCCGTTCACTATTTTATTTCCCATTCAGACAATATCACTGGCTCACTCTTGCATAAGCAGAGCAAAAAGAATCGGTCTAAAAGTTTGAATGTGCTTATGTATAAACTTGGAGAAAGAAAGGGCTTTATAAGCAGGATAGGATGTCAGAAGTTGTAAATGAAAATATATATACATATAACTATATAAAATTTTTGAATTGCTGTTTGGCAAAAAAGAGCAAACACAAATGAAAACAAACAAATCTGGGGCTCATATCTGAACAAATATGGAAATGAAAGGCTAATTTTTCAAAATCTTTAAAGAGCTCATTAATAAGATAGAGATAAAGTAATAGAAAAGTCAATAAAGGATGTAAACCAGTAATTTAAAGGAAAAGAACAATGGACATGAAACTTGTTAAGAGATGTTGAATATATCTCTTAGTTGAGGAGATTCAGAAAATTATGAGATACTATATTGCTTCCTTAGAAAGACAAATATTAAAACACTGATCAATGGAAAGTGTTGTTAGTGACTAGGTGATGGTGTGGGTAACAGGTATTCTCACACATTGTGAGAGTGTAGGCTGTTGCTACCACTGTGAATTGTAATTTGTCAATGCCAAATTACATATTATACATATTTAAAGATAAACAAAGGTTTGGTGCAGGAAGAGCAACAAGCAGACCGTGAAAAGACGAGGCGAGGGCACAGGGCAAGGATGGCTGAGGAAGAATGTGGGTGAGTACAGGTGGAGTCCACAACCCACATGTGAAATGTCGCAAGGTGTGGAGGTGAGTCCTGGGGGCTGGAAATCTCAGGGAGCCAGTGGCTTGCTGCATATTATACTCATGACGGATTTCTGTTTTTGTGAAAATATTTCCTGCGCATTTGATGTTTTATTCTTTAATATTATGAGCAAAAATTCAAATTGCTCATATTTTGATCTACTAATTTCATTGCCATAAATATTTGCCAGAGTAAAACAAAATAAAAACAAGCTTGGAAACAGCCTAAATGTTTAAGCAGGAATACTAAACAGTCATCAAGTAGCTTTGCATATCCTCACATGGAAAAATCCTGAGAATATTTTCAAGGGAAAAAAGTAAAATATTGAAAAGTGCTCAGTATATGAACCAAGTTGTATACATTCTTTCCCTCCTAAATCAGAACTTCCACAACATCCTGTGTTTCAGAAACATGGACCATAAGGTGGAATATCATCATCATAACATTTGAAGACTGTAATTATAAAATAAAATGTATTAAAATGAAATATGAAGATAAACACACTAAGTGAAAATTTAAAAATATATTTGCATACATATATACCAGCATAACATTAGTCTAAGTCTAAGCATAACATAGGTTTTTGCTGTTTTTTAAAGGATGAATTAAGCAACTGTTAATAGTGATTACTTTTTGGGAGAGGGTGTGAGAAGGAAGTGATGCTTGTACTTTTCATTTCATAATATTGCACACTGCTGAACAGTCTAATTAAGAGTATGCTATTTTCAATTTTAAGAACATAGTCAATTGGGATTATCTGAGTGGTGGGATTATGAGCCAATGTTTTCCCTGTCTCTCTCTGTATTACAAAACAAATTATATTTTTAAAAGACATTCTTAAAATACCTATCATTGTACATTAAGAACTCTGCTCTCAAGTTTTAAAGCTTGTTAGGTGATGAGGCTGCTGTAAGTCATGTGCTTGCTAAAGAATGCTTTTCAGTGTTGACTTTCATCTGCTTCTTTTAAAAAAAAATTGGTAAACTATTCATAACATAAAATGTACCGTTTCAACTATTTTTAAGTCTACAGTTCAGTGACGGTAAATACATTCACACCGTTGAGTAACTGTCACCAGTATTCTTCTCCAGAACTCTTTTCATCATCCCAAAATTGAAACTCTGTACCCATTTAGCAATAATTTCTCATTTTCTCTTTCTCCCTGCAATACTTGGCAATCCTAGCCATTCTACTTTCTGTACCTATAAATACGACTACTCTAGGTAACTCATATAAATGGAATCATATTATATTTGTCCTTCTGGAACTGATTTACTTCCCCTAGGATAATGTCCTCAAGGTTTATCCATGTTGTAGCATGTCAGAATTTCCTTCCTTTTCAAGACTGAATAATATTCCATTGTATGTATGTACCATATTTTGTTTATCTATTCAGCAATTGATGGACACTTTGGTTACTTCCACCTTTTGGTTGTTGTGAATAATACTGCTGTGAGTGTGAGTGTACATGAATGTGTCTGTTTGAGACCCTGCTTTCAATTCTTTTAGCTATATGCCCAGAAGTGGAATTTCTGGATCACGTGGGAATTCTATATAACCATTCCACAGTGTCCGCAGTGTCTGCCCCATTTTACACTCTCACCAGCAATGCACAATGGTTCCACTTTATCCACACCCTAGTCAACATTTGTAATTTTATGTTTGTGTGGGTTGTGTGTGTGTGTTTGTGTGTTTTAATAGTAGCTATTCTAATGAATGCAAGGTGCTATCTCATTGTGGTTTTGATGTGATTTGCGCTTTCATCTGTTCATTCTTCTTTTGTGTGTGTGTTGGAGCCTCACTCTGTTGCCCAGGGCTGGAGTGCAGCTCATGGTCACCCCAGCGTCGACCTCCTGGGCTCCTGCGATCCTTCTGCCTCAGCCTTCCAAGTAACTGGAACTATAGGTGCGCGATACCACATCCAGTTAATTTTTGATTTATTGTAGTGACGAGGTCTCACCAAGTTGCTGGGGCTAGTCTCGAGCCTGTGGGCTCAGGCAATCCTCTCGCCTCGGCCTTCCAAAGTGCTGGGATTACAGGCTGAGCCACCGAGCCTGACCCATCAGTTCATTGTTACAGCAAACATTTATTGCCAAGTCACAGATGCTAAGCCCTGGGCTAAGCACTGGTGCCCAGAGCTACAGGGCCCCTACTGTCATCACTGTCAGAGTGGGATGGGGGCTCTGATATACAAATGCAAGCTGGTGTTATCCTTATTTGGTGTGCAGCGAGGGGCGGCATGTGTGTGGCACTGTGGGAATGCTGGGGTAATATGAATTGTTCATTTGCTCTGTTATCTTTGGATCTTCCTAACGGGATAGAGGTAGTGAGTTCCAAAGATTTACTAGGAAAGTTATAGAATAAAACTAAACATTGGAAAATTTCTATCAATTTACTTATTGTCCTCCCTGCAAATTGGGAAAAGAAAACCATTCTTTCATTTTGGTGTTAGAACTCCGGGTTCTTTGGAGTTCTAACCCCAAAATGAAAGAATGGTTTTCTTTTCCCAAGCACCGCAGGCTTAAATAAATCATGTTATTTCCAGGGAAGTGTAAGAACATGGTGGGTGTGCAGTTGCCCTGGCTGTGATGAGGATCAGTGACAGCAATAACAGCCACCCCCTGGCATTTGCAGAGAGAGTTTAACTCTTCATAGCACTGCCCCATAATCAGGAGAGGTGGTGTCCATGCCAAAAAAAGGTTATCACTTAATTTTTTTCTAATCTATAATTACTCATGTTCTTCATGCACCTGGTGGAAATTATATTTAACAGTGTATGCAAATGCTTAGTGCCGGTATGAGTTCACATTTTCCTAGTCACTTTCTACAGTTTCATTGATTTGGTCTTTCTTAACCACTTTTAATACATTTCTGTTGATGTTAGTTTCTTGGCTAGTGACATTTTTGTTTGGAGGTAGAATATGCAATATATATGTGTTTTTTTTGTTTTTTTGTTTTTTTTGAGTTGGAGTCTCACTCTGTCACCCAGACCGGAGTGCAGTGGCCGCTCCCGGCCACCGCAGCCTCGACCTGCTGGGCTCCGGCGATCCTTCCGCCTCAGCCTTCCAAGTAGCTGGAACTACAGGCGTGCGCTACCACGCCCGGCTGATTTTTTGATTTATTGTAGAGATGAGATCTCGCCAAGTTGCCCAGGCGGGTCTCGAGCCCGCGGGCTCAGGCAATCCACTCACCTCGGCCTCCCCAAGTGAGGGATTACAGGCTGAGCCACCGAGCCCGGCTAATCAGTCTTTTCTTAATACAAATGTCAGGGTCAATGTCTAGAAGCCCTTTAGCCTCATTTTGCTCTAGAGTAGGTTTTCTTAATCTTTCCTGTGCATCAGAATCACCTAGGGTCCTTTAAAAAATACAAGTGCCCACCTACCCCCATTCTGAATCAGCTGGTCTGCGGTGCAGCCTGGGCTTTGGTGTCAAGTCTCCGCAGTGAGTCTCATAGGCAGTTGTACTTGGTGAGTTCTGCTGAGGGGCTCCCGCACTGGCTTCTGTCCAGCCAACCGTCCCTCTGGCACTACGTCAGATCACCCTGTTCCCTTCTGGGTCTAAAGTAAATTCTGTTTTCCCCTCTCTCATCAATTCTCATCTCAGGAGGATTGTGCTGGGGCTTCTGATGCCCCATGGTTCAGACCTCAAGGAATCAGATTTTTCTTCCAGATTCCTGTCTCTCCCGCGTTGTCTACCATCAGCACCAATGTCGGTTAAACATGGCCATAAGTAGAAACCCAGTTTGCGTCTCAGCTCACATCTGGAATAGACGATGACTGTGATTTAATTGGGACATTCAAGGAACACTCACGGAGTACAAGCAGTTCCTGGGCTAGCCCTGGGGTTATAAAGGTGAATAAGAATTTTTTTGGTTCCTGCTTTCAAGGAACTTAATGTTGAAAAGGAAAATAGCTCATAATGATAAAGCACCATGACAGGGAAGAATAGTTGCCACTGAAGTGTTTAGAAGTGGCATTGTCTCACTGTTGATTTTTAAGCAGGATGTCTCCTTGGAAATTGAGGAAGACAATCTGAGTCTAATAGAAACCGCCATAATTGATCCAAATCCTGAATCTTTTCCTCATCTTCAGAAATCTTTGACTTTAGAACCGGCAGACTGAAAGAACAATTTTTTTTTTTTTTTTTTGGTGTTGGAGTTTCACTCTGTCACCCAGACTGGAGTGCAGTGGTATGCTCCTGGCCACCACAGCCTCAACCTGCTGGGCTCCTGCGATCCTTCCGCCTCAGCCTTCCAAGCAGCCGGAACTACAGGTGTGCACCACCATGCCCGGCTAATTTTTTATTTATTGTAGAGACAAGGTCTCGCCAAGTTGCCCAGGTGGGTCTCGAACCCACAGGCTCAGGCAATCCACTCTCCTCGGCCTTCCAAAGTGCTGGGATTACAGGCTGAGCCACCGAGCCCGGCCAAAAACAAATATTTTAAATGGATTAGGATAATTCTTAACATATTTATTTGCCGTCTTAGGCAAGTGCACAGATGAATTCTAAAAGATTGTTTTATTCCAATTATATAAACATGTCACCATGACTATATGGCTATTAGTATTTATCCTAAGAGAGATAATACACTTATTGGAAAATATAGTATTGTGATCTTCTCTTCTGTTTCTATGAATATATATTAAAAAGTAAGGTAGTTTGGCAGTTTCTTTCACCTGTGCCAGCTCTGGCGTGTCACCCTCTCTTGTCTCCCTTCTTTTTCCAATAAACATTGTTTCAAAAAAAAAAAGTAAGGTTGTCAAACCATACTGGGAAAAGATATTTGCAACATTCATATCTGTTAGAAGACTTATCTCCAGCACATGTAAAACATACTCTGAATCAGTAAGAAAAAATAAAAAACGGGCAACAGACTTGAACAGGCTCTTTACTAAGGAGGATATTCAAATATCCAATAAGCAGATGAAGAGGTTCTCAACATCATTATACATCAAGGAAATGCTAAATAAAATCACAATGAAATACCACTTCATACTCACCAGAATATCTAACATTAGAAAAACTGACACTATAAAGTGTTGGCAAGCATACAAAGTAACCAGAATTCTTATACATCACTTGTGAGATGGTCAATTGGTACAAGTCTTTGAAAAACTACTGGGCAAAATCCACTAAAACTAAATTTGCAGCAACTCTATGACCCAGCACCTCCATGCTATGTATATACCTGTGCCAGTTATTGACTTATTGTTTCTCAATAACAAATTGACCCTTTTTGACTGCTCTGTGAAGATGGACCTGGGCCTTCTCAGTATTTTTTCCTTTGCCAGCTGGCACTGAAGCTTGTTCAGTAAAACCTGCTGATGAGACATTGCAGGGGAAGAGTTTTGCTTCCTGGTTCCAGGGTGCTCACTCCTCTGGCTCCCATAATGTGCTCAAAGCACATGCAACCTCCCCAGTGCCCAGCACCTGCAGTACACATGGCTTCTCCAACTTCTGCAGATGTGCAGCCTTCCCAGCTTCCAGATACTTGTAACTGTTCCAGTTCCCAGCTTCTACCATGCGTGGTAGCCAGTGGTAGCCAGTGGCACCCACTGGCTCACAGCTTTCCCAGGTAACCCCTTCAGTCAATTTTGTAGTAGGTGCCTCAGGTATGACAGTGCCCTGAGAACTGCTTTTCCTGGCACCCTAGATAATAGATTTCCAGGCACCTTCCAAAGAGCAGATTTCCGGAAGTTTCCATCAGGGCAACACTCTAGTGATTTCTCTGCTATTCAGTGAGCCATGGCTATGCTCTCTCCAATAAGATCTATATCTCAGCCCTGAGGCAGAGGAAGCAGGTGGGTCTTCCTTGAGCATTCTGACACATTCCAAGGGTTGGTAACTGCTCTTTGTGTATTCTTTAGTTTTCTCTTTCTACTATCCAATCCCTGGTTACTCCTGTTATAAACATTCTTCATATTAAACTTTTCCTATTCAAATTATTTGGTTGTGCTCTTCTGGATGGATTGAAACAATACCCAAGAAAAACACATCTATGTGTCCACCAAATGATGTGTACAAGAATGTGTGTAGAAGCTTAATTCATAATAACTCCAAACTGGAAACCACCCAAATGTCCATCAACAGTAGAATGGATAAATTATTGTATATTCATACAACAGAATACTGTTCTACAATAAAAGAGAGAGAGAGAGAGAGAGAGAGCTCCCTGTGGACGAATATAATAAACAGTCTTAGATGAAAGAAATCAGATGCAGAAGAGTATATACTGCCAGATTTCATGTATATGAAGTTCAAGATGAGACAAAATGAATCTGGCAATGGAAGTCAGAACAGTGGTTAGTTCTAAAGGACATATATTGACTAAGAAAGGATACAAGGGATCTTTTTGGGTTATTTGATGTTATGTTGTGATTAAAGGTTGTTTCAGGCCAGGTGCAGTGGCTCACACAAGTAATCCCAGCACTTTGGGAGGCCAAGGCTAGAGTACTGCCTCAGCCCAGGAGTTTGAGACCAGCCTAGGCAACATAGTGAAACATTGTCTCTACAATCAAAAAATTAGCTGGGCGTGGTGGCACATGCCTGTAGTCCCAGCTACTTGGGATGCTTAGGTGGAAAGATTGCCTAAGCCCAGGAGGTTGAGGCTGCCATGAGCCGTGATTGTCATGATCGTGCCATTGCACTCCAGCCTGGGCGACAGAGACCCTGACTCAAAAAACCCAAAAAGTTGTTACACAGGCATATATTCATGTCAAAAGTCATCAGTTTGTGTATTTTGTGTATATTATACTCTAATTAAAACAAACAAACAAAAAAACTAGCTGGATGCAGTGGTTCATGTCTGTAATCCCAGCATTCTGGGAGGTTAAGGTGGGAGGATTGCTTGAGCCCAGGATTCAAGATCAGCCTGGGTTATATAGTGAGATGGAAAAAAAATAAAAAATAAAAAAATTAGCTGGGCACGGTTGCACATACCTGTAGTCCCAGCTATTCGGGAGACTGAGGCAGAAGAATTGCTTGAGTCCAAATATTCAAAGATGCAGTGAACTCAGTGTTGTGCCCTGGTTGTGCCCTGGGTGACAGAGTGAGACCCCGACTAAAAAAACTAAAACAAAGTAATGTAAATTACAGGGCATAGAAAAGAGCTGTGGGTGCAGCTCTACCCGGGCTGTGTAGACAAGAGCTCTCCTAAGAAATCCTCTTGACCCCTTCCACCCTGACCGTGCTCAATCCCACGAGCATGGTATTTTACAACCTCCCAGTGAGGCTGATGACTGTAAACACGGCTCTGAGCCCTCAGCAAGAGGGGAGATGCCTCAGGGGGAGGCATCTCAGGGGAAGATCTCAGGGGGAGATGCCTAGGGAGGCGATAAAAAGCTAAGTGATTTTCTCAAACACAGAGGTAGAAACGGAATCACCTCCACCTCCGATTCTCAGCCAGGGCACGTTCCACACGTCATGCAGCCTTTCGGAAGGCTACTTTCTAAAGACGTTTGAGGCAGCTAATGGGGTGTTTTATAGAATGTGGCAGGGAGTTTCATACCAGGAAAGCCAACAGAGAGTGATTTTGAAATAAAATCCGGTTGCAGTTGGTTGGCACTAACACGAATTTTTTTTTATACTGTCTTCCTGACTGCAGTGATAAGACTGAAGGGGGGTTGGTGAGAGGGAAATGTGTGCATGTGTGCCAATTTGGGGGCTGTGTGAAAACCACTTCCAAGCAGAGCAGAAATATGAGAAATCAAAATAGTGTATCCTCTGCCCCCTGCCTTTCTGTTCTTCTTGGACGGGAACTCAGCGGTAAAGCAATCTCAAAGGACTGGTGGTGGGGACTGGCCATGACTTGGATGACAGATCAACAATTCTCACCTCCAGAATCCTGGTTGAGCTTCCTGAACATGCGAGAAAACGGCTCCCCATGCTGTGCACACAGGAACAAAGTCAAGGTTTTGTGAGCTTGGGGGAAGACCCTCAGCTCTAGGCATCCCTGCAAGGGAGTCATTTCGTTTCTGCTTACTCTGCAGTTTTTACATGCGCCTGAAGGCGTTAGATCAGGATCCAGGATAGAGTCCATCAGTCTATTGATCTGGAAGAGTAGACGTCATTTACCCTTTCTCTGGATTCCATAATCTGTTAACTGTACTTTTCTCCTGATGTTTGTTCCAGTTAATTTATTGCCTTTCGGTTCCAAACCCACCCTTTTTTCTTTTGCTTTATGACCTGTTATATTTCTCCTTTGACAGCAGGGTCAGTGTTGGACTCTGCCAATAGAGGGCGCTGCAGGGAGACTGCAAAGCTGGCAAGGAAGGAAGGGACACTTTATTTCCCTGGGCTGTTTCCCACACAGTCGTGAGCAAATTGGGATGAAGAGGGTCCCAGCAGTGTCCATCCTAGGGGTGATGGCTCTCAGGGCGCTGCAGTGAGCACCCTTGCAGCAGCCTGTTTTTTCCTTCCTGCAGCCATGCCACCCTCTCTCCAAGGGTCTTCACCGCAGCCTTGCAGGACCCTCCCATGAATCTCTACGTTCTTTCCTTCCTTCTGCAGTTTCTACTTCGATGAACCCTTACAGTTCTCTTTTATGCCTTTTAGTAGGTATTCATTCTTTGTCTAGCTAACTGTTCTTTATGCCAGATTTCCCATTTAAATGGGGCTTATCTCGTACCTAGTCCCTACCAGGTACACTTGACACATCCGACTTGTGCTGTGGTTACTTGTTCATGTGCTTTTGGCTCCCAGGAAAGCAGCATTCCCGGCTGGGGTATGCTAGATTGGATCTATTTCAGGGAATTAATTTCCAGATCTTAGACAGGTACTCTTTCCTAATAAGATCAGGCTGTGAACATGCCTGCAGGGAGATGTCATGAGAAAGTTTCCCCTTACCCAGATGCCTTCTGTGTTCAAAAAGAAAGGCATACTTCTCCTGATTTTATGCTGCTAAAGTTGTCATATTTATGTTGTTCTGATTAATTTTGTTTTCATAATTTTGATGATAACTCAGCCCAGAAGTTTTAACACCTAAAGCCTTAAGATTACAGGAAATGTTTAAAAATCAATTTGACTTACATTATTTCTATATAGAATTATGATAGGGTGATTCATAACGGGTTTTTAATCATGAAATGCCTTAAAACTGGGGTAGTGTTGGAGAAATGAAATGGAAATATAAGTTCAAGGAAAAAAGTTCTTACTATGAAAAGGTTGTGCATGTATTTTAAAATTTTGGATGATAAATATATAACTGCTATCTATGCTCCTTTGAATCAAAGAAATATACAATTGGTATCTATATTCCTTTGGTCATATATACATGCGTGCATTAACGTTTTATTGTAAATTGTCAGTATTGAGTATAGGCCAGAATTACATCTTTGCAACTATTTAAACACAGAATTAGAAACTTTAAATCTCATCTTTATAAAGTTCAAGGATATATCATTTTCTAAAATTGTTTTAGAAGATACATGAGTAAACAAAGTTGTCTCACTTATAAAAAACCATGAATGAATGAAGACTAGATGAATGAATGAATAAATGAACCAGCAAGCAAAAGCAAGAAACCCCTTCTGGGATAAATGAAACAACATTCCTTGTTTCCCTGCCTGGTTCAGCTTCTCAGTTCCTCCTTCTTGTGGGTAACTCGGCAGTCACCAGCACGTTCTTGACACCCAGGTCAGGAGCCCAGTCAGCCTGAGTCTCTCCTTCGTTTTTATTTCCCAATGGCCTATGGCTGAATGAATGGCTTAGAATAATGCCTTTCTTTAAAACCTCCTGCCTTGTATTCATTTTGTCACCTATAAAACTGATAGAGAAATTCCAAATCAGTGACAGTTTGGGATGTTCACTTTGCTTTTTGGAAGGAAACAGCTGTGGTGTAATGGAACAACACTGGATCTGGAGCCAGAAGACCTGGGTTAATGTGCTGATTCTGCTAGTAACTGGCTGCATAGCGTCTGTTCAATGCCTTCATGGCCCTGTACCTCAAGTCCTTGTCTATAAGATGGTGATAACTGCTTGTGAACGTTGGATGAGACTGTGCATGCAAATGCGCTCTGCACCTGACGGGCCCTCAGCAAATGTTTGCTGAAGTTCAAGTTGGCAGTGCTCTTCGGGTACAGCCATCTCTCCCTGCCCCCAGGGCTGTTGCTTACCTAACTGCAAGTTAGACTAGATGGCCACTGTGGCTGCACACCACCACAGGGCTTGATCACACAAAAAACCTTACACCCTCCATTTTAGTGCAAGTATGTGGAACACTGGATCTTTGCACACGGATGGGTTCTCACTTCACTCCCACAAATGTGGTTTGTGTAAATTCTGCACTACATGTTTAGAGTAGTTTGTGGCACATTTGGATATTTTTGTGGCCATTTCATCTATAGAGTCTATTGAAGTGGTCATTGTCAAGTATTTATTTAGGATCAATAAAAACTTTATGTATTGTTTGAAATATACAACACAGGCAGCACAACTTCATGCCAAAGTAGTTAATGAATCTCCTTTCTTTTTTTTTGAGTCAGAGTCTCACGCTGTCATCCAGCTAGAGTGTCATGGTGCAATCATAGCCACTGGAGCCTTGAACTGCTGGGCTCAGGTGATCCTTCCACCTCAGTCTTCCAAGTAGTTGGAACTGCAGGTACACAGTGAGCTGTGAATGTACCACTGCACTCAAGACTGGGCAACAGAGGGAGAGCCGAATCAAAAAAATTATATATATACTATCATATGGTATATAGATATATATACTATATGATAAGGTTTTTGCCCATTACTGAGACATGAATGAATAGAAGAGAAAGTGACTCGTTGCAAAGCGGATATTCAGGCTGTGCTTAATTCGATCTGCTTCCACACGACAACCACCAGTCGTCTTTAACATCAAGATTGTTCACTGAGCTCTTCATACGTTTACCCTGAAATGAGAGATGAATTTTAGAGTGAGTCCTGTGATGCTCTCTGACGAGTAAACCCTGAAGCTATACTCCTATAAAGATTAAGAATCTCATTCCAGACCCCAATTAAACTAAGGGAAATAAAAATTGCAAAAAGACACGGAGGAAACTTAAGCTTCTACAGGGTGCCAGACACTGGCTAAGTGCTTTCCCAGATTTTGTCTCTCTCCTCTTCACAGCACTGCTGTGGGGAAGGCAGCATTCCTTCCTTTTCACAGGGGAAGAAGGTGATGAAGAGCTCAAGTCTTTGTCTACCTGAAACAAAGCCCACATTTTCTCCCCTTCACCTTATTAACTCTAACTTGGTTCAAAAGGTGGATGCTCAGAAAAACAGGGGCCAAGAGAGTGAGATTAGCATTTAGATCCCAGTGGAAGAATCCAGAATGGTAGTTCTCAATCCTGGCTGTGCATTGGGATCGCCACTGTTCCAGCATTTGCGCTCCTTGCTTGTAAGAAATCTCTTAGGGCCGTGTCTGTCAATGTATAGTGGGCTTCAGAATCATCTGGAGGTTTGTTAAAACAGATTGTTGGGCCCTATCCCCAAAGTTTCAGATTCTGTCTATCTGGGGTTGGCCTAGGCATCAGTATTTCCAGCACATTTCCTGTTGCTGCTGATTGGGGACCCTCACTTTGTGAACTTCTGTTGTAGAGCATTGGCTCTCAAAGTGTAGGTTGACGTATGGACGCAAAGGCAGGTTCCTGGGCCTGGCCTACATAGAGTTTCAGATCTCCAGAGGTGGGAACCAGGGGTCCATCTCTTAAACAAGTGTTCGAGGCAATTCTTCTGCTCACCAAAATGTGAGAACTGTTGTCCAATGGGTCTTTAAACTCCCTCATCTCATCTGCAGCCCGGTTTTTAAATACTGTCTCACTTTGACTGACAACCTCACAGCAGAACTCCATTTACAATTGGCCATTAGCTGCTATTGTGACTTGCTTGTGGTTATTTAAAATGCCCATAAGGGATCTTGTAGCCCATGCTTCATAAATAAAACAAGGCAAAAAAAAAAAGAAAAATATTTATTCATCGATTTTTTTTTTAACTCCGGTTGTCAAGTTTCCTACTCATCAAGGGAAAGAGGCCTGACTGATTAGTGGTTGTTTCACGCTTCCCCAGACAAGTGAAATCAGGAGAAAGGCATTCTACAAAAAGAGCTTATTTCCCTTTCTCCTCGCCTCTCCTGCCTTCTCATTTATCCTAGGCTCGTCAGTTGCATCAGCCCTTGTGAAAATAAAACTCCAGCTCTGAGTTGAAAGGCGCTTGGCGGGAGCAGGGGTCTTGTTCACACATCTGGGAGCTGGAGGGCCACCAGGGCTTCCTCAAAGCTGGAAAAGGTCGGCCGTTCAAAGGCTGAGGGTGGGAAGCCAGGCCCGACTCGGATGTGCCCCAAAGAGGTGCAGGTGCTTCCCGGGGCTCCCACCCCTCAGCTGTGGGCGCCCCACTGAAGCCGGCTGCCAAGAAGGGTATTTATAGCTGCCTTTACTGGTAGTTCAGGCCTGACTTTCACGAGGCAGCCTTGGATCCCATCACAACTGGTTGACAAGATGAAAGGGAAGGACAGGAGGGCTGTCCTCCCTGAGGAGTTGCCCATATTAGTCCTCTTGTTCTGAAGTTGCAAATACGGTGGAATTTTAAATGGGAAGAAATGAAGAACACACAGAAAGATTTCCCATTTTTCTTTCACGGTTCCAAATCTGCTGTTTGCCCAAGACAGCCCTGCCACACGGGGGTCTGTGCTGCCGTCTGCAGAGCTGATTTGTAATCACTCTGCTTGGAATGAATGTGGAAAGGTCTAGAAGCTCCCTCAGTCCCTGCTCCCATTGCCAACGCTGCCCAGAGACCCTTCAAATTGAAACCTGCTTCACCATGCAAATTCTTACGATGAACCTGTCAGCAGAAACAAGGGCCTTTTCTCTTTTTCATTCTCTTGTTTGGGTCTCTGGGTTACAAAAAAAAAAAAAAAGACTTTCAGGGTGGCTACCTTGTGTCACGTGGACAGCCCCAGATTTCACTTTGGTAACAAGAAATACATACCCGTGGGGGTGTCCAACTGTTGATTTAGGACATCCCCACCCTCAAGAAAGAGTGTGTTGGGGAATCCATAAAATACCTTGTCGGTTTTTACAGGGGTACACTCTGCACAGAGCGCGCTTGTCAGCTAAAAGTTTCTAGGTGAAATCATTAAATCTCCAGGGGAAAACCAACAAAACAGCAAGTGTTCCGGAAAGGGTTTCACTTCCTAGCTGGCAGCGAGCCTGAGATCAAAACCTGTTACTCAGTCACAGATGAAATTCCTCTAAGAGGCACAATCCATCCCATTGTTTTGTTCAAGGCCCTTATTTCTCCCAGGGTGGCCATGAGTGGACCAAGTAGGGGCTCCTCAGGGGCTGATGGGACATTTTAGTCTGTGGGTTTGACTAGTGTGTCTGCGAAGAGTCCGTGGGCCCTTGACTCCTTCTGATGGGTGTAATTGCAGAAAGCCCCCCATGAAAGCAGAAGGAATTTACATTTTATTTTTCCTTTTCTGTGGGGAAGTAGGCAAAAGTATAACGACACGTGGTTAGAGGCTAGAACCAGGCAAACTAGAATAATTGTTGCCCTTCAAGTTGCCTTGCAGTGCTGTGTGCTTTCTGCATATTATCTCATTTAATCCTCATAACAGCCCAGTGAGAGAGGTGCAGCTACTCTTTCTCCTCTGCAGCAGAGGAAACTGAGGCCTAGAGAAGTTAAAGGACTTGCTCTTTGTCACAGGGTGAGGATGGCAGAGTTGGAATTCAAACCCACTCCCTCCCTGAGGTCGGTCCTTTAACCACAGCTGTAGGTGTGACTGTGGCAGAGACAGGCCCACTAGCCCAGGGGCTGGTCTTCTCCAAGAGCCGGGCAGGCTGCAGTGGTCTCTGGCTCCCTTGCGTCCCACAGAGGCTGCCCCCGGACTCTGCTGAGGCCAATCTCGTCCCACTGCCACAGGCTCCGATGCAACCTTTGGCCAGACCTCAGCTCCTCCTCTGGCCTGGAGCTGGCCCAACTGGATGACGTTTGTGGCACTTTACGTAGATCTGCTTTCTGGTGACTCCAGCCAAGTGGAAATGTTTTGCCTGCCTTGCAGGTGGTGGTGGGATCTGAAGGCAGAAAAGGTAGCTGGCACATGCCAATCCGCATGTGCTGCCATAGAAGTCAGCAGGCCAAGCTGCATTCTTGCCCTGGAGGTGCTGGTGGGAAGAGATGAATATGCTAGTGTGGAAAGGGTTCAGCCACAGCAGAAGTTTCGGTGTGGAATTGAAGATCTTTGTTGTCTGGTGGGATGATCATCTCACATGTTTTTTCCTTAGGTGGGATCTATGAGGAACTATTTTTTGAAGTTCAGGCTTCCCCCGCTAGGTGAGTGTTTTAGGGACCCAGTGGCATCATCGTACTAGCTAGTGTTGTTGTGAGAGGCTGCGTTTGGCTTCAGTGAATTTTTTTGGGAGATTCTTCCAACGTATTTGCCTATTTTGTGATGGGTGATTTATGAATGCATCTGTCCACACCGTGCTGAGTGTTCAGCAGTTTTTGGCCAAAATTGGCACAACCCCCATGCCCTGCCCTCCCTATTCACCCGATCTCACCCCAAGCAACATTTTTTTTTGTTTTTATTTGTTTGTTTCCTTGGATTAAATAAGTCCTCAAAGGGAAACATTTTGCTGATGTGGAAGGAGTGAAACAAAAAACAGCAGAAACATTAAAAGGCATCAATATATATATTTCTTTTTAAAGTTAGGGTCTCACTCTGTCACCCAGGATGGAGTGCAGTAGCTTGGGCTATCTCATCCTCCACCTGCTGGGCTCAGGAGATCCTTCTGCCTCAGCCATCCAAACCCGTGGAACTACAAGCACGCGTTACCTTGACTGACTCTTTTTTTTTTTTTTTTTTTAGTTGTAGTGGTGAGATCTTGCCGAGTCATCCAGACTGGTCTTAAACCCCTAGGCTCAGGCAATTCTCTCACTTTGACCTTCCAAAGTGATGGAATTACAGGTGACAGCCACCATGCCTGGTCTCAAAGGCATCAAAAATGAAGAGTTCAAAAATTGTTTTGAGCAATGGAAAAAGAGTCTGGATAGGTGTTTTGAAGGTGACTGATATTTAAACATGTAAGAATAAACACAATTTTTTATAAATAAATTCCAGGTTGTTCGAGTCCCCCTTATATTGCTTTAAGTTTCAGCTACACTGAGAGTGAGTCTTCCTCCCTGCACTCCTCACAGTGTTTCATTTTCCAAGTCACCTAGACAGGATATGTCTTCTTTGTTTACTGTTACATTCCCAGGATTCAACACAGTTCCTGGCATTCAGCACGTGCTTAATTAATGCATACTAAAGTGATCGATTTAAAAGAACACCTAACTGAATAAGTGCACCCATTAACCATGCATCTTGGGTCCTTGATAACAGGACATATCAAAGAACATGACACAACGATTTTCTCTGGGTCTTTAAAAAGCAACGTCACTTTCCGAGTTATGGGAAGCATGTCAGTTTCAGTCCTGCAAGAAACAGATGCTGGAACAGGATTGAAAGGTGCAGGTTTCTTGGAGGGAAACACCTATGAAAGACAAGGAAGCAGGGTTGGTAAGAACTACCACTCTGTGGATCTGACGCTGAAAGAATGGCAGGGGTAAGCAAGATGGAAGGAGGGGAGTCAGACTTGGAGACACATGGGCTTCCCTCCGGGGTGTGCTGGAGGAGGCGGGCGGGCGTGAACTGGGTATGACAGTGGTTGTCGTTTTCCTTCTCCAAGTGATGTCTTCTTATCCTTCCACTGGAAGGCAACTGTGTCTCCCTTACCCCAAGCCTCTCTTCTGCCAGGAACACTGCTGAGTCCCCCTCATTGCCCTAAAGGCAACCCAGACCCCTGCCCTCTCTCAGCCTTGCCTCATTTTCTCTTTCCAACCACTCAGCAAGCCTGACCTGCCCTTGACAAGTCTTTCCCAAGATTTCAACTCAGAGGCATTATCAGGTCCCACAGAACAGAATCTTAGCATTCCTCTTAGCCATCAGATCCTCGGCTGATGGCGCTACCATCTCCTACCTCCAACCCCAGACATTTGGGAATGCTTCAAGGCTTGACTCTTGTCCTTCAGGTCCAAGTTCCAGGCCAAGCCTGTCACCAGGGCCTGATAGGACGGGTACACAACATCCTTGTTTTAGTCAGAGAGAGCATGCGGTTTTTAGTGTCTGAGTAAACAGCCCAAACGAGGCGGCCTCTGTTATTAGCAGGGGGAAAAACCGTTTGTTTTCTTGACTCCTTACATCTGGCAGCTGGTGTGCTGTATAAATAACCTTGTTTACTTAAGGTAAGTCACTTTCTCTTGAAAAGTGCTGGTTCCCTCTCAGAACCTTCCAGTCCTGGCGTGTGATTAGAAGCTGTGTGGTGGGCACTCCCCCTCACTGCAGTCTTTTTACTCATCATTGTTGCATTGATTACCATTGTCCTCTCCCTGCTCATTCATTCATTCATTCATTCAGCTTTTATTCTCTCCACAAACATTGACTGAAATCATTTACCCAGAGAGGGCCACATAGGGAGTATTTAGGAACATGGACTCCACAGCCAGACTGCCTCAGCTCAAATCTCAACCGTCTAGGATGTGGAATCTGTTGATTGAAAGAAAGAAAAAAAAAAGCCAAGATTTTAAAGAATTAAATCTAGTTTTATTCAGAAGTCTTACTGAAGGCTATGGCCTGGGAACAGATCAGTTAGGCTGCTTCAAAGCAGTGTTACAGCTCACAATGTATATAAAGGTGGTGAAGATTCAGTATGTGCAAATTCACATTAAAGTTTGGGCGTCAGAGTAAATCTCGGGGCAACCTCTTTGGGTCCCCTCCCACTCTGGGAGCTTTTCTGTCCTCTCAATAAATTCTGCTTTAAAAAAAAAAAAGAGTATGTCTGGTTATAGATTACTAAAGTACACCTGGTTATACAGATTGTTGAAGCATAATCACTAACCCCATCAGACGTTACCTTATGTATAGGAAAAGGCAAGGACTGGGGTCATTTCTTTTAAGGAATATATGACTCAGGCAAGGGAGATGGGGGACTGTGTGCTCTCTCCTAGTTTGTCTTCAAAGCATCTTTCCAAAGAACTGCACAAAGTCAGGAGCTTGGAAAATTATGCTGGCAAGCAGAAATGAACAGATACGACTTCTTACATTTGCTACTTTGTCTCGCAGACCATGGTTGAATTACTTTACCTTTTCCCCACCTCAATTTTCTCATCTGCAAATGGGGGTAATTAGAATGCCCATCTCAGAGGTTAGTGAGGATTAAAACAGTTAAACAGTGTCTGACACATGGTAAAGGCTATTAAAGGAAAACGAAGTCAGTGACATCAGACCCTTGTTCTCAAGGAGGTTCCAGTCTAGTGGGAAGGAATGATACATAGATAATAGTGACACAGGCTGGTGCAAGCTATGACTAGGGTAGACCCAGAACGTGTCCAACCTGTGACACTCTTGAGATAGGTGTCAGTTATGATACTTTATGACATTTATATGGTGACAATCATAATGATAGTTTTATGGTGTTTGAAATTATGCATTGACTAATAAATTTGTTTTAGCATAGTGACAAAACTGTAAGTAGTTCTATTTAAAATGAATATAAAAATAAAATTCTTTGTAAAATAGAAAAGAACATTTTTAGTACACAAAGCAAAATTTTAAATAAGTAATTTAAAATTAATTAAGAAAATATAAGCAGAATAATTATCGGTACATAGTCAAATACTATATTACCAGTTTCTTAGTCATAACTGTCTCCAATGCAGTAAGTAACTGGCATTTTTAAAGCATGTATTTATTTCAATGTCTTTTTTTTTTTGAGTGGGAGTCTCACTCTGTCACCCAGGCTGGAGTGCAGTGGCATGCTCATGGCTACCGCAACTTTGAACTGCCGGGCTCAGGTGATCCTTTCGTCTCAGCCTTTCAAGTAGCTGGAACTACAGGTGTGCATCACCACGCCCATCTAATTTTTTCATGTATTTTAGAGACGAGGTCTTGCCAAGTTGCAAAGCTGGTCTCAAATCCCTGGGTCTCAAATCCCTGGTCTCAAATCCCTGGTCTCAAGTCTTCTCGCCTCTGCCTCCCAACGTGCTGGGATTACAGGCATGAGCTACCAAACCCAGCCTCAATGTTGCTTTGTTTTTAATTTTAAAAATAAGATTGTCTGCCACATCATTTACAGCTATATTTTATGATTAATAAACTTAAGTTGACCTTTCTCTGTAGTTCAAAGTATTTTTAACTGAGAAAATACTCTATGGGCACTGAATTATTTAGTAAGCTCAGAGAAAATGCAGATAAATTTTAATGTTTTCATATTGAACTGTGTTAATATTTCAACCAAAATAACTTTACAAGGTAAGTCTTTTGCCCCCATCCACCTTTACTCAACAAATATTTTCACAAGGCACAACTTGTCAAATAATTTCTATTTATAATGATTCTTTTGAATGTTTTACCAAAGTTAAATGTGGTAAAATTGCAGGCCTTTTTAATTATATTCCATTTCAGTACAGAATATAAATTGATCCAATTAAAAGTAGAACCTCCATCAAAAGATCCTTCCCACAAGTCAAGGTAGTATATTTCTGAGCTCCCAGAGTTTAATCTGTTCATTTCCTCCCTTGCTTCAGTAGATGCTATTTGAATGTGTCCCTGTGTAAGCTTGTTTTAGATAATTACAATTCATAAAAAGCTTACAATCTGAAATTTTTGCACTTCATTTATTGAATAATTTATTAAAATATTCCAACTAATTTTTCATTAAAATGCAACTAACATTTAAGGGATTATTCCAAAAGATGTAGGCTGATTTACAAAGTAGTTCGAACACTTCTAAAATCAGATTGCTGATGAGTAACAAAGAAAGAAAACGTGTACTGACAAACTAGAGTTTTTGTTATTATTGTTGATTTAGGGTTTTTCATTTGATTGGTATTGGTTTTTTGGGAGGAAGTGGGTAGTAAGTGATTGCATACTTAATATAAGCTCTGTCACAGAAATTTTGTACTCTAGTTACTTTGTTAACATATAAAAATATTTACTACTTTTGACAATAACAGTTTCTATTTCCTTTAGTGGAATATCACAGTGGTTTGGGCACAATTATGAATTATGTGCCCACAACCATTTCTAAGTACATTCTACTCTGTAGCTTTCTTAATTTAGTAAGAACATTATTTTTCCATGAATATGTGCTCCCCCTAAAACTTGTATTCCCATTATTACTGCAAAATATATCTTATCGTTAATGCTTGAACTTTTAAACTGAACTTATAACAGCATTCCCAACAATATCGGATATTTTACTTGAGAGTAAGCTTCTAAAAGTTTTACTTTGATTTCATGAATTGTATGGCAAAAAAAATCAAACCTTCATTGGAATGAACTGATTTTCTATTTGAAGTATCCGAGGATTCTAATATAAGAAGGGCTTCGTGCAACTGTTCTTTTGCTAATGTTGCCAACACATGTACCACTGTCAGTTCACTTTTTGTAATGTAGACTTGGAATTAAAATGGGTAAAATTAATTTAGAAGAATTGTTGTTTGATCTAAATGAAAAGCATGCTTGACAGGGTGATATGTAAACACACCTTCTGCAGCTGAACATGTGAAATTGTTGTTTGGGGGCATGGGCTTCTTAAAACAGTTCTAGGCCGGGCATGGTGGTTCAAGCCTGTAAGCCCAGCACTTTGGGAGGCCGAGGTGAGAGGATTGCCTGAGCCCACGGGTTTGAGACCAGCCTGGGCAACTTGGTGAAACCTGTCTCTACAACAAATCAAAAAATTAGCCGGGCATAGTAGCGCACGCTTGTTGTTCTGGCTACTTGGAAGGCTGGAGTGGAAGGATCGCCTGAGCCCAGCAGGATGACGCTGGGGTGGCCATGAGCGTGCCACTGCACTACAGCCTGGGTGACAGAATGAGACCCCAACTCAAAAACAAGCAAGCAAACAAACAAAAAACCAAAGCAGTTCTAATGTTTGTAGTAGAGATTGGTGCTTCTTCAGTAGTTTTGTGTCTCGTTTTAATGTGGTCAGTGATGTCACCAGGACCCCCAGTGGTGGATAGTAAATGTCATCAAACATTTTGCACAAGCTATGTATTCATCATCTTTCTTGATACATGAACATTCAGTACTTAGGTTTTCATTTAAAGTGCACATTTTTTGTTTTATTCAATTGCTGCTGAAAACATTTATTGCCAAATATAAATGTTACCAAGTAGTAAAAAGCTGAAATTTTATCCTATTTTATAAATGGGAAACCTCAAGGGCAGGAGTATTTAGATAATGCATCATACACTTTCTTGCAGGGCTTCTCAGTCTCTAATTCCCACATATTTTACACAGACACCAAATGTATAATTTCCTTTATTTTCCATTCTACACTTACCAGAGGCCTGGCAGCTTTATGCATTGTTCCCACCACTACACTGGCCAAGACACAACTGGCCACCACACCAAATCCCTGACAGGAGCAGTGGTGTGGAATCCATCTCCCACCACCTTCTGAACCCAGAAGGTGTTGTGTGTACTTCATCTCAGTAGCAGCAAGTTCTCAAAATGCTGATGTTATCACATGTTCCAGCTTTCATCTAGAAAAGCTCGGCAAAGTTATTACTGATCATCTTTCAAATTTAAACCTACATTCACGTGAAAGACTTGTTTACTGCTCATGTGTCTTACATATTTGCAGACCAGACCAATAGAAGCTGGAAGTATAGGGTAGACATCTACCAAAGTTACTCTGACTTATTTTAATGTGAGCACTACCAACAGTATTTTATAGAAAAATAAAACAGGTGAGACAAGTGATAAAAACTACATGGGACACCAAACGTAAACTGGAAGTGTTTCAGGAGAAGCAGAGTGTATGATCTCACTGGCTCTGGGTGAGGTCAATAGGCTTTTCCTCAGGAAGGATTCCCAACAAGGGAAAGGAAGGCAGGGGAAGAGAGAGTAGGGGAGGTTTATTGGGACAGGGAATACCTGACCACAACCTTAAAAGATGGGTTGGAAGTTGTTGAGTAAAGTAAAAAACTTCTGCACAGCAAAAGAAACAATCAACAAAATGCAAAAGAAACCTATGGAATGGGAGAAGATATTTTCAAAACATATATCTAATAATGGGTTAATATCCAAACTATATAGTGAATGCCAGCAATCCAATAACAGAGATTTTAAAATGGGCAAAGAAAATGAATAGTCATTTTCCAAAGAAGACACACGCGTGATCAACAAGGTTATGAAAAGCTACCCAACATCACATCACGAATTATCAGGGAAACGCAAATTAAAACACGTTGAGATTTCACCTCACCCCAGTTAGGATCGGTATTACCAGAAAAGCAAAAGATGACATGTGTCAGTGAGGATGTGGAAAAAAGAGAAGCCTTGTACACTGCTGTGGGTGGGAGTGTAAATTAGTACAGCCATTATGGAAAGCAGTACAGAGTTTCTTTCTTTTTTTCAAGTTGGAGTCTCACTCCGTTGCCCAGGCTGTAGAGCAGTGGCCTGCTCATGGTCACCGCAGCCTCGACCTGCTGGGCTCTGGAGAACCTTCCACCTCAGCCATCCAAGTAGCGGGAACTACAGGTGCACACTATTACGCTCGGCTAATTTTTTGATTTATTGTAGAGATGAGGTCTTGCCAAGTTGCCCGAGCTGGTCTTGAACCCGCAGGCTCAGGCAATCAACTCGTTTCAGCCTCCCAGAGAGCTGGGATTACAGACTGAGCCACCAAGCCCGGCCTGAGTTTCTTCAAGATTAAAAAACAGGCCTACCATATGATCCAGCAGTTTCACTTCTAGATGTATATCCACAGGAGATGAAATCAGTCTGTCCAGGAGATATCTGCACTCCTGTGTTCATTGCAGCATTATTCACCATAGCCAGAACATGGAAGCGACACAAACATCCAACGACAGATGAATAGATAAAGAAAATGTGATATATATATTAATATATTTATATATGTGTGTGTATATATATGTATATATATATATGCAATGGAATAATATTCTGTCTTAAGAAAGAAGGAAACCCTGTCATATGTTATGATGACATGGATGAACTTGGAGGATGATACCACTTTTATGAGGAATCTGAAATAGCCAAGCTTGTAGAAGCAGAGAGTATTTTAGAGGTCGACAGGAACCAGGAGAAGGAGGAATGGGAACGTATTAGTCAGAGGGAACAAAGTTTCAGTTATTCAAGAAGAATAGGTATTAGGGACCTGCTGGACAGCTTAATGCTTATAATTAAGATGTGTAGTTAAAAGGTGCTAGGCTGAGCATGGTGGCTCATGCCAGTAATCCTAGCACTTTGGGAGGCCAAAGCAGGAGGATTGCTTGAGCCCAGTTAGCTGGGCATGGTGGCACATACATGTAGTCCCAGCTACTTGGGAGACCGAGACAGGAAAATCACCTGGGCCCAGGAGGTCAAGGCTGTGATGAGCCATGATTGTGCCACTGCACTCCAGCCTGGGCAACAGAGTGAGAACGTGATTCAAAAAAAAAAGAAAAAAAATCTAAGTGGTATGCCTTGTGTCCTTATCACACAAACAAATAGTATATAAAGTATGGGAGAAAACGTTTAGAAGCTATAGCTATGTTATAGCATAGATTGTATTGATGGTTTCATGGATGTATATGTATCTCTAAACTCACCAAGTTGTATACATTAAATAGTCACAGATTTTTGTATGTCAGTACTTCAGTAAAGTAGTTTTTAAGTATGAAAAGTAATACAAAATAGATTGCTCTGTGTATCTCAGAAACCCTATAGATGGATAATATTATCACTCTCATTTTACAGAGTAGGAAACCTGACATCACCCACTTAGGAATTGGTAAGGACAGAATTCAGTCACAAGTCTGCAACTCCAGGGTCTGGGTATCCCAGGCAGGTCCACCAGACCATGTTCTGCCTATGTAGTGGCTCAGCCGGAAAGATGATGGGCACCTTGGGAAACTGCCACTCCTTCTGGCAAAAGCAGGGGGTGGTGTAGATCTAATGCAGCAGGGGTCCCCACTGTGAACTGCTCATGTGAGGGATCTAGGTTGCACGTTCCTTATGACAATCTATTGCTTGTTGATCTAAGGTGAAGCTGAGGTGGTGATGCTAGCGCTGGGGAGTGGCTGCAAATACAGATTAACATTAGCAGTGAGGTGTGGAAAAATTGTCTTGCACGAAACCGGTCCCTGATGCCAAAAATGTTGGGGACCACTGTAATAAAGGATGCTGCTGCAGGTAGGTGGCGGCCAGGTTGTGAAGGGTCTGGGATGCCTGGCTAACTCGAATTGAGTCCTGAGATTTGCAGAGTCTGAATCACACTTTCTGCTCCTCATGAAGCCCCTCCAGGTGAGAGCAGTCTACACTCACCTCTCTCCCTGCCTCTCCACACGGTGCGTATTGTTGACAGGTAAGCTATAGATGCAACTAAATAAACACAATGTAGTGCTTTACTGAGTACCACATCGGATAGGTTTCTCACTGGTCTATGTGTGTGCCTTTTGTGGCTAAATAAATACAATGCAGTGCTCTACTGAGTACTGTCTTGTGTCGGTTTCTCACTGTTGTAGGTCTGTGTATTTTATCTCGAGCAAAATTTTAAGCTTCTTTAAGGTCGAGACTGATGTTGCAATAGATTTCTTAATAACCACCTCCCTTGGTGCTGAGCACACAGGAAATCTTCAGAAAGACATTTGTGGATGGAAGGAGGGTAGTCAAGAAATGGCTTTTGGATTGATTCAATCGATTTTTTTAGTATCTCCAATGTTTAAACATTGGACTCAGCCAGGCTCGGTGGCTCAGCCTGTGATCGGGTGCTTTGGGAGGCTGAGGTGAGTGGATTGCCTGAATCCGCGGGTTCAAGACCCACCTGGGCAACTTGGCAAGCCCTCATCTCTACAATAAATCAAAAAAAAAAAAAAAAAAATTAGCCGGGCGTGGTAGTGCACGCCTGTAGTTCCAGCTACTTGGAAGGCTGAGGCAGAAGGATTGCCGGAGCCCAGCAGGTCGAGGTTGCGGTGGTCGGGAGCGGCCACTGCACTCCAGTCTGGGCGACAGAGTGAGATTCCAACTAAAAAAAATAAATTAATAAAAAATTAAAAAACATTGGATTTGCGTCTGAACCTGCTTACATTTTCCTTTTGGACACCCCAGCTTGGGGCCGCCCGCCCAGCTTTGCTCTGTGGTTGGTTTGTGCCTGGTAGTTCCTTTTTGGCTTCTCGACCTTGCGTGAGGGTTGCCCTTCCCACCTCCTTTCCTGTTGCATCTGAGTAACAGGCTCATGTTCTTCCAGACATTCAAGGCTGAGTGGGTCCAGGTGGGCAGGCAGGTGGTTCTTTCTTTCATGCCTCATTGACCATTCCCATTGGTGTGTTACTTGATTTTAATCTCTGTTGATTAACCTTCTACTGGTTTTGGTAAATCTGGCCAGATCCACCTGGGACAAGAACTCCAGAACTATGTTATGCCACGTGGTAACCATCAACCATGTGTGAATATTTAAATTTATATGAATTAAAATTAAAATATAAGGCCAGGGCAGTGGCTCATACCTTTCCCTTTGGGAGGTCAAGGCAGGAAGGTTGCTTGAGCCTCCAGGAGCCTCCAGGAGTTCGAGGCCAGCCTGGGCAATATAGAGAGACCTTGTCTCTACAAAAATTTTTAAAAAAATATCTGGGTGTGGTAGCATATGCCTGTAGCCCCAGCTACTCGGGAGGTCTGGGTCCAGGATGTCGAGGCTGTGGTGAGCCGTGATTGTGCCACTGCACTCCAGCCTGGGTGAGAGAGTGAGAACTCAATTCAAAAAAAAAAAACTTTAAATATAAAATTCAATTACACCAGTTACATTTCAAGTGCTCAATAGCACATTAGTAGCTACCTTACTGCACAGTACAAATATAGAAGATTTCCACCACTGCAGAAAGTTCTATGGGAACAACCTGGTCTCCACATACCTGCAGATGATTTGGGGTGAGGGCATTGAACAAATTAACAAATGCTAGGGCCCAGACTGAGCCATATAAAATGTTTTGATAAATGATTCTTATACTGGCTTATTTATCATTCAATGTAATATTAGCAGAATTCCCAAAGACAAAATTAGTTTGCAAAACTTACTGTATAACCATTTAGGTATCTGTGACTTTCAACAGATCCGCGCACTCTTCCAGGGTAGAGAAAAGGTTTTATTTATTTATTTATTTACTGAGTTGGAGTCTCACTCTGTCACCTGGACTGGAATGCAGTGGCCACTCCCGGCCACTGCAGCCTCGACCTGCTGGGCTCCGGTGATCCTTCCACCTCAGCCTTCCAAGTAATTGGAATTACAGGCGCGCGCTACCAGGCCTGGCTAATTTTTGATATTGTAGAGATGAGGGCTCACCAAGTTGCACAGGCGGGTCTTGAACCCTCGGGCAATCCACTCACTTCGGCCTCCCAAAGTGCTGGGATTACAGGCTGAGCCACCGAGGCCGGCCAGAGAAAAGGTTTTAATCTTTGTGTCCTAGACTGGGAGTTGTATCTGGCATAGAAAGGGCCCCTAAAATATTTTGAGAATAAATATAAACTTGCTTAGAAACTTCATTCAATTTTCTTTATTGCAAACTATAGCAATTAGTCTCACAAATTATATTCTGAGATCTATCAGTTGGGTTTTTTAAAACCTATTCTAACGATTCTCAATGTATTTTCTGAGAATATGAAATAAAAAGTTCAAGAATGACATACACATTCTTGAGTGAGATGATGAAATATCTATGGTGGGGGACATAGAAGGAAAAGCCCCCCAGGGCATCCATGTGGGAACAGCAGA
The DNA here is from genome assembly GCA_963574415.1 of Tarsius wallacei. Classification (NCBI taxonomy): domain Eukaryota; kingdom Metazoa; phylum Chordata; class Mammalia; order Primates; family Tarsiidae; genus Tarsius; species Tarsius wallacei. The sequence goes on from CAUYQG010230602.1 coordinate 27,418, forward strand.
GGCATTACTCTGGGGGTGATAGGACCCTCATTTGACTTTTTTATGGAGTTGGCAGAAGCCAGTATGGGGCATCATGACTTTTGATGGCCACAGGTGTCCTGTCCCTCAGTCCAAGGAAGGCAGTACAGACATGGAAAGCCGGCTTCCTGTTCCCTTCCTTCCCTGGAGGGGCCTCCGGTCAGAGCCCTCGGATGCTTATCTGGGCTCTGCAGATCTTTGGCATGAGATCATCCAGGAAGCCAAATCTCTTTGATACAATCATCTTTGCATCCTTGGCCTTTTGTTCTCAGAGAAAATGACTGGTGACCCCCATGCTTCTTACGTGGATAGAACAGTTGTCGGGAGGCAGGTGCCAGATACAGATCCCTGGGTGTGGGGACACGCCCTTCCCAGATGTCAGGATGAGTCCAAGGGATGTAGGTGTCCCCCCCGTCCCCAACTGTTGCAAAGGAGAGGAAAGGAGAACCTGATCAATGGTGGGAAATTTCTCTCTCATATGTACGCATACACGCACACTCACACACATTCATCATGACAAAGCCCAGCAGTTTTTCTTCTTCAATTCATCTTGGTTGACAACCAGTTATTCCAGTTCCAAAGGCTCATTCCTTCCTGAAAGGGGGGAGTGAGTAACTTTTTGGAATGGGATTCTTCAAATCTTCACAGTCCTAAGTCCATGTTTTCACATCTTTCAGTATACCCTTCGTAACTGTAGATGTAACACCTTGCAATTTCTGCTGCTCAGTAGGGGCTCTCCTGGATAGCAGGCTGAGAGACCCAAAGTTTGGGCTCCCTTTCTTCTACAAATCTCCTCTCCCCAAAACAAGTTTGGCCTATTCTGTCCTTGTGCTTTTGTGAGAAAAAAAAAATCATCTCTCTCTGGGGTTACAATGAGTCATTATTTGGAGGGAAAGGAGGGGCTGGCAATAGGAGAATCCTTACAGAAGTCTGGTCAAATGACCAGGAGACTTGTGACGTTCCCTTTTATTTATTTCTTCTTGTAGATGAACTCATTTCGGTTCTGTTCCATCGTGAGATTCTCAGTCTACTCTTCCTTCCCCCCTTTGTGTTTCTAACCTCCATTTTCTAGTTAATTACTGAAATGTGCTATAAGCATGAACAGTCAGGCAGCATTTGTTAACCGGAACAGCGGAGCTGAAGGACTTTGCATTTTTCTACCTTAGGTTGAGCTCATGAAGCAACTGGAAGCCCTTTTCTCTCAGGAAGTGACAAGAGCATTTCTCTAGGAAGAGACAAGACTCCTGTTGTGTGTGAGTGCTTTGATATTGCTCATGCATGTAACCCATAGCACAAAAGGCTAGGATAGTAAACTACTAGAAACCAGGGAAGGGACTTTTTTTTTGCTTCCTGTGGGTGAGCTGGGGAAGAGGGCAGGAGCCGTCAATAAAAGTAGACATTTGCTGTTTTTTGGCTGACTAGTGGTCATTCTCCATTTCTCTTGGTAATATTTCCCCAATTTTCATTCAAGTATTGTGAGTCAAGGTCCAGGAAGGTAACATATGGCACATACTTTAATAAAGAACCCAGTTACAGAGTTGTGGGAGTAATGAGGACTGTCTTAGTTTGTTCTGGCTACTATAACAAAATACCATAAACTGGGTAGCTTACAAACAGAAGTGTATTTCTCTGAAGTCTCTAGAGGCTTGGAAGTTTAAGGTCAAAGTACCAGGATATTTGGTGTCTATGAGGTCCCAATTCCTCATGAACATCTGTCTTTTCAGTCTAACCTCCTGTGGCAGAAAGGGTTAGGGGTCTTGCTAGGGTCTCTTTTATAAGGACACTAATAGCATTCAAGTCGGCCCCACCCCCATGACCTAATCACCTCCCAAAGGCCCTAATACCTGATACCATCACCTCGGGGGTAAGGATTTCCCTATGTGAATTTTGGGAGGACACAAACCTTCAGCCTGCAGCAGGGACCAGCAAGAGCAAGAAGCCATTACCACCCCAGGCTTGCTGGGGTGAGGGAGGGAGTGATGTCACCAGAGCCCGGCAAGAGCTGGAGCTGAAAGGGCTTGGGGCTGCCCAAAAGTCATCATCCTTCTAGAAGGACAAAGCCATTGTTAGAACCACAGCTAGGCAGGCAGTGAACTGGGGAAATAGTTCTCCTCCCCACTCTGATCCTCTGTTGGTGTTCCCATTATCAAATCCAAGTCCATCTCTTCACATCTTTCAATATACTCTTCCTAATTGTATGTGTGCACTTTGCAATCTTTTCCTCCCAATAAGAGTTATCCTGTGTAGCAGACCCAAATCCCCACACTTTGTGCCCTCTTTCCAATACAGAGAGCAAGAGCTGGCCTGATGCATTCCAAAGAGCTGTCCTCTTAGGGCAGAGAGAAGATAAGTGAAGGTCAGAAAGAACACAGGCACCACGCCTCTTCCACCAACCTTTGTGTTCTGGAGAGCAGGCTCTCATTCCATAAGCACAGCCATAGGTTCTGATCAGCTCATCCCCAATCAACACTTTCCACAGCCCCAACTACCATGCTTGGTTTAGAACACATGACTCAATTTAGGCCAAGCGGTCAAGAGAAAATATTTTCTAGAGACTTTTGGAAAAGAAGATATCTTACTTCTGAGAGAGCAATTAGGGAAAGATTTTTTTTCTCCTTCCTGCTGGACATAAATGAGGAAACATGTAGTCCTGAAGGCTGCTTCCAGTCATTTTGCAAACATGAAGGGAGTCAGCTTTACGATGAAGCAGCTACCACAGAAGAGAAAATGAAAAGAAATGACATCTTTGGTGCCATCATTGGGTCACCAAAACTCTATCCCTGTAATTTTTCATTACTGCACAAATACTGACTCTGTATTGTTTATGTCAATTTGAGATGGAGTTTCTGTTACTTGCAACCAAAAGCATCTTTAATAGAGCTGCCAGGGAAGGATCACTGGAGCCCAGCAGGTCGATGCTGGAGTGGCCATGAGCGTGCCATTGCATTCCAGCCTGGGAGTGAGACTCCAGCACACACACACATACACACACATACACACACACATACACACACACACACACACAAAATAGAGCCACCAGGGTTGGGCCTGGAACAAGGAAACCCTTTCCCACTCAATGTATCCCAGAAGAGAACCATAGGATGAGACAAACTATAGTTTGATAGGAACAATTGCAATGTCAATGACAGGGTGACTAAGAACAAGATCAAGTCCAAAATGCCTGAGGGGAGGTAGAGGCCAGAATTGTAGAGCGTTTTCCATGTCTGGTATAGACAAGTTTGGGGAGAAGGTCAGGACCAAATGAGCAAGACCAAGTCATGGTGGTGATTGTGTCTGTCTGACAGGCATAGAAGGCCTGAGGCAGGTTGAAAAGAGACAGTTTTGAATGAGGTAATCACATTTCTTAAGCAGCAGGAAACAGCTGTCTCCATGTTCCTTGAGAATATTTGGCTGTCGAGGCAAAACCATTATGCTGTGTTCTCAGCATTAGCCATCACGACTCTAAGGAAAACAAGTCTTTGGACTCAGCCCACGATTTTAGTCAGAACCAAGCCATCCATGGGGTAGAGGATGGGGCACTCACTTTGCTACAAGCGTTTGAATAGCGTTGAAATCTCGAACTCCAACAATAGTTCAAGGTCCAACAATACAAAATATTTTTTAACAACTTCTTCTATTGTTAGAGATTTTAATAATTACTCTCCTCAATCATAAGATTAAAGATGTGCTCTTGGAAGTCCTGGTGATAATGAACAAGAGAGTGGTAATAGTACTAGTTATATCTGTTGACCATTTAATATACTCATATGTCTGGTACTGATTGAAGCATATGCACTCATTCATTTTATCTTTATAATATCCTGTGAGAAAAGTATTATTTTTTTTCCAGTAGGCAGGTGAAGAAAGTGAGAAGTCACACAGGTTGAATTTTAAGCAATAGAAATGGTTTTAGTCATTTGGTTCACCTACTTTTTAAAAAAACTTTAAAATATTGCACATACACAAAAGAATATAGATATACATGTATTATAAAGAATGAATGTCCAATCTCCACACCCAGTATAAGAAGTGGAACACACCTGGCACTACTGAAGATGCCAAGGCCAGGAGCCATGGCTCATGCCTGTAATCACAGCACTTTGGGAGGCCAAAGCAGGAGGCTTGCTAAAGCCCAAATGTTTGAGGCCAACCTGGGCAACATAGCAAGAGCTTGTCTCTACAAATAAAAAATAAAAAAAATTAGCTGGGCATGGTGGCATACTCCTATAATCTCAGCTACTTGGGAGGCTGAGGTGGAAGGATCTCCTGAGCCCAAAAGGTTGAGGCTGTGGTGAACCATGATCATTCCACTGCACTCCAGCCTGGGCAACAACATGAGAACCCCAGCTCAAAAAAAGAAGGTGCCAGTAGATCAGTTCCCTAATCTAGTCCCCTATGCCCTCTGCCTTTAAGGTAAATTGTTGGCTGGGTTTTGTTTTTATTATTTATCATTTTTTAAAAATAAGGTACTACAGGTAAAGCCACCCAACTTGTGTTAGGCCTTCTGAGTTCATCAGACATACATACAATCTTAAACAATATACTGTTTAGATTGATACATTTTTGAACTTTATATACAGTAGTACCCCCTTATCCATGGTTTTATTTTCAGTAGTTTCAGTTATTGGCAGTCAACTGCCATCTGAAACTACTAAGTGAAAAATTTCAAACATAAACAATTCATACCTTTTTTCCATTTATATATGGAGATCTCCTTTTTCTTTATAGATTTGTATTAAATTTTTATATACTAATTAAATTAACTTTTTGTCCTATGTATGGCAAATGTTATTGTCAATATATTTTTACATTTCATTTTATTTTGTGTTTTGGTGTATAAAATCTCTATACTTTTATGTAGTTGTATCTATCATCACTTTATTTTTCACATTAAATTCAAATTTGGGAACCAGAGATAGGTACTAAAGTCATTAAGTCCTTAGTGTTTATTTTTTGCAGCATTATTGAGATATAATTTACATACATAAATTCTCTTATTTTAAATATACAACTCAATGATTTTTTTTTTTTTTGAGTTGGAGTCTCACTCTGTCACCCAGACTGGAGGGCAGTGGCCGCTCCCGGCCACCGCAGCCTCAACCTGCTGGACTCCGGCGATCCTTCCGCCTCAGCCTTCCAAGTAGCTGGAACTACAGGCGCGCACTACCACGCCCCAGCTAATTTTTTAAAAATTTATTGTGGAGATGAGGTCTTGCCGAGTTGCCCAGGCGGGTCTCGAACCCGCGGGCTCAGGCAATTCACTCACCTCAGCCTCCCAAAGCGCGGAGTTACAGGCTGAGCCACCGAGCCCGGCTTACCTCAATGATTTTTAACTATTTTATCCAGTTGTGCAAACCTCACCCAAATCTAATTTTAGAACATTTTTGTCATCCCCCAAAAGTGTCATGCTTAACCCCAGGCAAACACTAATCGGCTTTCTGCCTTCATGATTTTCTCTATTCCTGAACATTTCATATTAATAGAAGCATGTCATACACGGCCTTTGAGACCGACTCCTTTTACTTAGTATAATGTTTTCAAGATTTAGCATGTTACAGTATGTATCAGTATGTCATTCCTTTTTATCGCAGAATAATAGCCCATTGATGAATATACCATATTTGTTTACCCATTCTTCCATTGGGGAACATTTGGATTGTTTTTACCTTTTGACTATTATGAATAAAGCTGCTATGAATATTTGTGTACAAAATTGTGGGTAAACATATATTTTTTTATTTCTCTTGAGTAGAACCCTAGGAGCGGAATTGCTGGAACATATGGTAAATGTTTGCCTAACTTTTTGAGAAACAGCCAATCTATCTTCCAAAGTGGCTGTGCCACTTTACATTCTCATCAGCAGCGTGCCAGCTTCTCCACGTCCTTGACAACACTTATCACTGTAGTTGTAGTTTTGTACACTGAGCTCCTTTACTTGTCTCTATTCCATTTTATTCTATAATGTCAGGTAAGGATATAAAATAATTCCCCTTATCCCATGTGTTGGTGATGTCTTTTTATTATATTTAATCGAAGATTTTAATGATTTTTCTCCAAATATCTCCTTTTCTCACCCTTCACTTTAAAAAAAAAAAAAGCTTTATCTTTTTTCTTCTCATCTTAACAAAAATAAGCATTTCCTAGAGATTTTGTCATGTGAAATACTAGGTTAAACTAATATGACATTTAAATTGTCGGTGACTGCTTAAAATCTTCTTGAAATAGTGGGATAAAAATCATTTTAAAAATCACACAAATGAATATGTTTGTCCTCAAAGTATTTATTAACCTTGGGTATTCCAGCAAAGTCATTGCTCAAGCCATTTTGGAATATTCTTTAGGAATTGCCCCACAGACCCTGTAGTATATTATTTTGTTGTTCCTTGGTGGTTACAATGTCTACAGCAGGTAAATTTTCTTTTCAGAAAGAGCACAAAGTCATATGGAACCAAGCATACTCAGTTAGGTGGCTAATTGAATCGAATTAGAAATATAGATGGCATAGTAACATTCCCTATGTACACACACGCACACACATGCTCATACATATGTACACACTAGGTTGCTTTTTCTGAGTGTTTCCTAGATTAAACCAGAAAGCAACTCTAAAATTAGAGCTATCAATATTTTTAAGTGGTAACACTTCATTGAGCAAGAGAATAACCTTCTAGAGTAACATCTTTGAAGATAAAAACATTCAAATAGATATACAAGTTTTAGTGTATTCGTTTAAAAGTGTATTCAGTTATTTGGTAGTGACATTTAATTTTAAAGTTAACCTTGATGGTTCTAAGTTCAAAATTTTATCCATACTGAAGATATTCCCATGGGAAGTTCTAATAACAAAGTCGGGTGTGTGCTAGATGAAGAGTTCTTGCTTTGGTCTTAAGCTTCCTGTGAAAACCTAGTGAGTTTCTGGTCCCACTGGCACCACGTGTTCAACTCAGTGAATAGCAAGGGAATCCATGCTTGCTGTAGCCTTCTTTGGAATGCTAATGATGCATGTTTTTTTGCAAAAAATGTTTGGAGAAATCTTTTTTTCTTTTGATTTCCTGGGCTTTCCTTCACTATATCTGTGTTCAAAAAGAGTGTTGGCTTGGCAACACCAGAGCTCTCCCGAAGGCCAAAAAGTAGACATTCAGAATTGAGTTAAAACACCAGTGGAACTGCTTAGCTGTGTCTGAGGGTAACAAAGAGAAGCCAAAGGGTCTAACTCTTGTCTTCCTTGTAGACAAGTACAGATGAAGCAGCCTCCATGGTGAACTCTTTGACATGCTGTGTGGCTTCTGACACCTCCCTGGGCCTCAGTTTCCTCAACTGCAAAATGGGCACAAAATGACAGATATTTGTCTCCAAAAGGTGTGTCAAAGCTGAAATGCAATGATGCTTAGCACAATGTGGGGCGCATATTAAGCATTCAAATAATGGTAACTTACTGCCGTCAAGGTTGTTGTCATCTCAGTGACTTCAAGCCACCGATGTGATATCACTGAATATGGTCTGGGAACAGATGCACACAATCAGTTCTTGCAGGTGGATACAAGCTGGCTACAGGATACTACCGGTGGTACCTTTGAGATTCCGCAGGAAAACACCATACATTGGGGATATGGGCTGAATACTTTAAAATCTCCCAGGTTGGAGAGTGTTCCAGGGACAAGGTAGTAGGCCAGAACAGCCTACTGTTTTAAAAATCCTCTTATTACCTGATCCCCAAGTTTTGCCAATGAGCCACAGTCTTTGATTAGTCAATCCTTGCCCTTGAGATTGCCAGTCAGCAGGACAATGATGAAGATGGTTCAAGCCTGTGGTGTTTGAGAGTTAGGAATGCGACAGGACCCTCATTGCCCCACAACGGAATCTTCTCTTGGCCTCTCAGGGAGAAAGACCTGGCCAGAACTCTAGGCCCAGCTCTGCCCTCACTCCCTGGGTGACTTTAGGAAAGCACAAACACTTGCCATTTCTTGTGTTTTCCATAATAAAATGGGTGTCACAATATAGTGGTAGTCATTACTGCTACACCTCAGCTATTTCCTGCTCTCTGTCTTCCAGATACATGGTAGGATCAACTTTCTGACCTTGTGAATGGATTTGCTGGTCATGTGAGAGAAAATGAGGGTGTTACTTCTGAGCCCATCTGATTGCTAACGCAGAACACTACACAGTGGTCTTTCTCTCTGCCACAATGGACAGCCGTGCTGCAGATGACAGCTGCTCTGTCAATGTGGATCCTGCAGGGAAGATGACATGAAGTCAACTCCCTAGCTGACTCAAGAAAGAGCAAGCAAAGATGCATATTTGTTGTGCTAATCCACTAAGGTAGTGGGGCTTGTTTATTAAGAAACGTGGCCTATCCTATCCTGACATAGGACCAGACATAGAATCAAAAGCGTTTCTAAGAGTTGGATGGAAATGTTCTGACAACATTCAAGGACTCTCCCCAAGGAAGGAATTCGCATCTCTACATTATCAAGTGGGTGTAACAATTTGAGAGAACGCATTCTTTGAAAATGCAATTATTTCTTCAAAATAGAAATTGAACTGAATTATTGCATCTGATATCAGGTCTTTACAATGGGTCACATTTGCTTTCCACTTTCCTGGTCCTAAGCTAAAAAGCGGCCAATTGTAAGCTTTTGGGGTTAAAATTCCAGAAGTGTTAGTGAGGAACGAAAATATTTTTTTTCTTTTTAGAAACAGAAACAGCTATCATATAACAACAGTACCACCTCCACAGTAACATGAAGAATGGTCATTTCGTGAGTGTCTGTCTGCCAGGACGTCACATACAAAGAAGGCCAAGCCCTGAGACACCTCGCCCCATATTGAGGCAGTTAAGTTCATCAAGTTCCTATGGAATGAGAGCATAGGAGCCAGAATTCAAACCCAGTCTGTCACAGACTTTGTCTCAGAGACAATGACGGAGATAATGACTCAAGTGCAAGTCATTTCTTGAGCAGAGGGAAGCCAGGCAGGACGAGGAAGGCAGCCAATACAGGGTGCATTTTGACATCAGCTACTGCCATGGCCAACTGCGCTTGAATCCCAAAGAAACCAGAACAAAACTCACCAACCAGAATGATCCTACCGGAGGACTGAGGAAGCCAGGGTATTTATATACCAACATGTGAGAGTCACTGGTGGGGGGCTGCTTCCTGGGTAGGAGTGGCCTCATGGTTTAGGGAGCAAAAACCCTCAGGCACAGAGATGTAAACACCGGCAGTTGGAAACCATCGCTAAGGTGTGAATGTCCAAGGCAATGGGTGGAGCTTTGAGGTGTTAGCTCTGGGCTCCAAAGCCTGTGGTCTCATCGCCACTCTACCCCACTCAGCTCCCTTGGTCCCTGAATCATGGTAAGCTCCCAGGTACATCCCCCTATCTGCCCCTCTAGAGGCAAGGAAAACCCCCTGTGACTGCAAAGGGAGTATCTGGCCACCGTCTTGTGCCCAGCAAGTAGAGGAGCAAGCTCCTTTAACATGGATATGCCCACCACACAGGGTTGTTGAGAGAATTAGATGAGGATGTGTAGTGTTCTTAGAAAGGTGGCTGGCACTAGTTAACGGACCATAAATGTTAGCCATGATGGCACGGAGGACAACATAGTTGGCAGGAGAGGATGAAGGGAAGAAGTCTGAAGGGTAGAGGGAGGAAACAAGAGGAAAAGGAGACACAGGAACAGAGGAGCAGTTGTAGAACACAGGAACAGAAGGCTCTCGTTACAAGTCCTTCACACTGACCATCAGCATCAGCAAACTTTGTTATTTCATTTTCTCAAGGGGTAGAATACTTCCATATCAACCAGAGCAGTCTGAGATGGCTTCTTGCAACATCTCTAGCTCCCATTCTGCCCAAGGGTACACCCCTGATGCTACTACCACTGAAGGGTGAGACCAACAACCCAATGCTGCAATTCTGTGAGACCAACAACCCAATGCTGCAATTCTGTGCTCTGGAGCAGCCTAGGATGGGCAGGCTCTCTACATGGCTCCTTCCATTGAGCCCCGGGCCAGAATTTAATGTTTGCTTCTGTGATCTTGCCCGTTCAGGGTGCCCTGAGAGTGTGTGTGTATGCACATGTGTCTAACCTGCAGAACATGCCATGTCAGACATTGTGTTCAATAATTGCCCTTGATTAGGACTAATGTCAGTCACCATTTCCTATTTTCACTGTGAGTTGCAGGAGAAAAGCAATGGCTGAAATCACAGCACAGGTGTTTCAGATTAGACAGAGGAACAATTTCTTTTTCAGATGAAACTGATAAGCCCAGGAATGGATTGCCCAGGGAAATTTTGAAGCTTCTTTCCCTGGAAGCTTTTAAAAATAGGCTAGATGCTCATCTGCCCGAGAGCTGAAGCGTAATCCTATCTGGAGACGGCATGATGGATGCCGCCGAGGGGTGGGAACAGCGAGAAAGGAGATTTCCTTCCTACCGATATCTACTGACTGAGCATTTCAGCTCACTTTCCAGAGCATTTTGGCATTACTGGTTTTATCTGATTTTAAAAGGCACTGATGTTCATTATTTAAAATTCAGAGAATACTGAGAAATATTAAAAGTAAACTCCAAATCCAATAATCCAGAGGAAACAAAAATTGATCTATTTTTGGTATGTATATTTTTTCCAACCTTTATGCATAAACAGAGTCTTTCCAAAATTATATCATACAGTGTATGCTTTTGTTATCTAGTTTTTGCATTTCATATCTTGTAGACTCCCTTCCATGTCAATCAATGCTGCTTTACATTATTTTTTAGTGGCTAAAGAATATCCCACAGTATGCGTGTGGCACAATTGATTTAGCCAATTTTCTATTGTGGAGTTTAGCTTGTTTTTCCCACAAATCCTTGTACATGTGTCCTTGTGGAACTGTCCAATTATTTCTTAAGAATAAGTTCCTGGAGGTGAAGTCACTGTGTTAGAGAATGACTTTCTAAAATTTTGCTACCTATTGCTAGATTCCCCTCCAGAAAGGTCATATCAATTTACATTACCATCAATAATGTTTGAGAGAGAGTCTGTCTCCCTGTTTTCTAAATAACACTGGCTGCTGTTTACGTTCACTGGCTACTCTCAGTATCCTAATATACATTTCTTTGAATCTCATAAATGTTGAGATTTTCAATCATTACATTTATTTTGTTACTTGCTTTGTGTCCTTTACCTATTTTTGTGTGTGTGTTGGGGACTTTGATATATATGAAGGGGAACCCCCACAAAACCTGGAATTTATTTATAAAAGATTGGGTATTTATTCTTATGCATTTAAACTTCAGTCACCTTCAAAGTACTCTCCATTTGATGGAATACGCCTATCGAGATGCTTTTTCCACTGCTCAAAACAGTTTTTTAACTCATCAGTTTTAATGCCTTTTAGTGCTTCTGCCTTTTTTTTTTTTTTTTTTTTTGTCTTACCTCTTCCACACTGGCAAAACATTTCCCTCTGAGAACTTTTTTCAGCTAGGGAAACAAAAGTCACTTAGGAGAAGACCGGGTGAATAGGAAAGGTGGGGGTATGGGGGTAATGCTGTTTTTGGTCAAAAACTGCTGAACACTCAGTGCAGTGTGGGCAGGTGCATTGTCATGGTGGAAGAACCCGTCACTTGTTTGCCACAAAAAAATTAACTGAAGATGAATGCAGCCTCTCACAACAATGGTAGCTGGTACACTGATGCTGATGGGTTCTTAGAACACTTATGTAGTGGGGGAAGTATTGCAAGGGGGCCACCTTCCAGAAGATAATTCCAGTTTTGGGGGGGTTCCCCTTGTCTATGTTGAGACACACACACACACACACACACACACACATACACACACATTTTCCAAGCTGTCTTTTATACTGATTTTGAATATGTTGTACAGAAGTTTTCTACACAGATTATTTTTTAGACTACATTAGTTATACTTGGAACACAATGACCTTCTGGGACTTTGGCCATAACTGTGTCACCTGCTTCTGGGCCAGAAGACGTCTCATGGTCAAGGCACCACAGAGTACAGACCAGAGTCTGGGTAGGTGGGATATACAGCCATGGCCAGTGCATAGTTGATGGGCCCAGACCGTCTATTGCTCCCTGTCATTGAACAGTCATGGTCACTGGGCTTAACCACAGGACATGAACCAAGTCTTCAATACATGGATCACATGGTGGTGGGTAGAGGGAGAGAAGGACAGAGGAGACATAGAGAAGATTGTCCTGGGCCAGGGCCTTGGTCTCCCTCCATCAAAAAGTAGCAGCATCTTCCCCTTCTCAGTACCCTCCCCCCTCCCGTTCTTCACACAAAGTACATGTCCCAAGAGGCTTCACTCACTAGAGCTACTGCTGATTCTCGCCTTTTCCTTCTTCTGAGCCAAGGAGAAGAGGGACATGAACACTTTCATACTTTGTGACTTAAGGCAAGGAGGAGTTAACTGCACATGGGCAAAGCAGACAGAGAGGGAAGGACCAGGATGTTCTTCTTGGGTGGCGGGGGCTGCTTCTGGAAAGAAAGGCCTGAAACCAGCCTAACTTTCCCAAAAGCCGGATGCTTGTAGAACTGAAGCTTAAGAAACATACATTTGCACACTGAAACCCACCTGCTGCCTGCTGACTGGCTCCTCTTCCTTACCCCTCCCTAATTCCTGTTCTCTCACGTGTGCTGGACGCCCCCCTCATCTGACCACCTGCTGCCTGTTGACCAGCTTCTTCTCCTTGTCCCTCCTGTTTTCCTTCCCAAATAGATAAACCCTTAACTTCAGTGGGGGAGGAGGGACGGATTTGAGGTTTGACTCCCACCTCCCTGGTTGACATCACCCATAAATAAGAAAGCCTCCTTCCCTGGCAATACATGTTGTCTCGGTGACCAGATTTTCTGTGCAGTGAGTGGGAATCCTGGACCGAACATCTGGCGTTCAGTAACAGAAACAGCTACAGGTGTAGGGGAGAGAGAACTCTGCACCATGCTTTGTCACAGAGATGACTAGGACCAGACCACACCCTCGTTCTTCCGACTAGACTCTCTCTCCTCATGCCTTGTCTGCTTAGCTGCTTAGGGCAGCAAGTTTTGTGAGTTTTTGAGAACAGGGATTATCTTGTTCTTTTCCCTCGGAAAAATCCAGATTCCATATGTGTCTTGGTCCATTTTGTGTTGCTGTAAAAGGATACTAGCAACTGGGTGTTTAAAAAAGAGAAGAGGTTTATTTAGCTCATGGTTCTTTAGACTGAGAAGTTCAAGGACATGGCCCTGGTTTCACGCAAGGTCTTTTGTGCTGCATCAAAATATGGCAGAGAAGGTCTAAAGGGAAAGCAGATACATGCAAAGAAGGGAAGACAAGCCTTCTGGCACTCTAACAGTCCACTCTTGCAGGGACGAATCCATTCTCTCAAGAATTAATCCAGGTAGGGCTCTGTGGCTCAGCCTGTAATCTCAGCACTTTGAGAGGCCAAGGCGAGTGGATTGCCTGAGCCCGCGGGTTCGAGACCAGCCCAGGCAACTTGACGAGACCTCGTCTCTACGATAAATAAAAAAAGTAGCTGGGAGTGGTAGTGCGTATCTGTAGTTCCTGCTACTTGGCAGGCTGAGGTAGAAGGATCGCCGGAGCCCAGCAAGTTGACACGGGGGTGACCGTGAGTGTGCCACAGCACTCCAGCCTGGGCAATGAAGTGAAACTCCAACTCAAAGAAAAGAAAAGAAAAGAAAGAATTAATCTAGTCTTGTAAGAGCAAGAACTCACTACAGCAAGAACAGCGCCAAGGCATTCATCACACAGCCCAAACACCTCCCACTAGGCCCCACCTTCCAACGTCAACTGAAATTTGGGGATCAAATTTCATCATGAGTTTTGGTGGGGGCAAACCCACCACAGCAGACACTATGCTGTGTTACCTCTGCCGTTTCTTACCACATTTCCCGGATCATTCAATTTCAGTTCTTCCATGAATGTGCCAAGTGCATGCTTGCTCCTGGGCTCTTGCACTTCTGTTCCTCTTGCTTGGAATGCCCTTCCCCCACTCATCCTCTTAGCTTACTGTCCCCCTTCAGGTCTCTGCTCCACTGTCATCTTGTTTGAGTGGCGTGTGGAGGTCCTTGTAGGCAGCTCTATCCAGTAGGTATGCCTCAGAAAGCAGGTTCCAGACGTCAGGGTGGGCTCCTGAGCTGGACCCCAGGACGGGGCAGTGGTGACTGACAGGATGGGATGAACCTTAACGATGCCCAAGTTGCTCACCAGGGCAGAGAGGTGGCACAGGGGTCCGGTGAGGATTCAGTCACTGGGACTGGGTTCCTTTTACTCCTCCAAATGCACCTGTCCATGGCAGAGCTGGCCCCACCCACAAGAAGCCTTCACTCCAGGCTCATTACCAGAGCCCCACTGTGCCAGCCTCCCACCCTGGTGCCTCCACTCCCTACTCTGCCCCTTCCTTACTGAAATTCAGATTCCTTTTTATTCCATACTAACTCTTGCTGATCAGAGAAAATCCCTGCCCCCTACCAGGTGTATCGCGGGCCCGGAAGCACCCAAACTCGGCCAGGTCTCTCCAGGCAAGCACATGCTTGGGATCTGGCTGGGCAGGGTCACAGTGTGTGAACTGGGCTTCAGAAATAAGACCAGAATTGAGTTATGAGAGCTGGAATCAAGTGATGCTGATGCTGAATTCAAGACAAAATCTTGGAAATCCCTGCATCTGCTGGAAGGGATCATCCCTGAGCACAGGACAGTATTGAGCTGAAGGTCACCACCTTCACTGGTCAGACCTGGTCACTTGGCTCCAGGTCTGGGTGCAGGGAGGAGGGAGGCAGGGAGGCTGGTCAAAATATTGATCAGTCCAGTGCAGGCACCACCCAATCCAGGTCGATGCCTACTTATCCCGGAGCAGGGACTTGATGGCCTCCTGCAGAGCCAGGTGTCACCCCTTTATGGGCTGGACTGTGGGGAGAATTGAGGGTAGTCAGAGCAGTCATAGGGGAAGTGAGGGGAGAGGTGGGGTGGGATGGGGGGTGCGCAGCTCTTTTCGACATGGCCCAGAAGTGTTACCCTGTGTGAACATCGATTCTGCTGTCCTGGCGTCAGCTCTGGTGGAGGGAAGAGAGTCAAACAGGCAGAGCCACGGAGGCTTCTCCCATGGGTAGGGTGGGCTTCCTTCCAGAATGGAGGTTTGTCCTAAATGTAAATAGCCAATTTCTTTGTGAAGCATTTTTGGAAAACCAACCAAAAAAACCACACCTAACCTTGCATGAAGCAAAACTTACAAGTATCAAATGTTTGTCTAAAATGTTTCAAGTGGATGAAAGGTCGTGGGATGAGGTATTACTTTCTCAATAACGTCATTGTGAGCAAACCCCAAAGGAACACCGGAGCAAACCCTTCTGGGAACATCAAGCCCCAATAGAAACTTCCACAGGACTAGCTGAGGGAAAGCCTGTGTGTGTGATGGCCCCCAGCCCTGACTGCCTCAAAGGGCCACCATGGCTTGCCAAGCCCCACAACTAGGACTGACTATGAGTCATGGGCTGCTGGCCCGTTCCCAGCAGCCAAATCAGCTGCAGACATGGTGGGCATTAAGAGCTGCTGCTGCTTTGAAAGATCCTCCAGGCTTAATTTTCCCAGAGTGCTGGTGAGCCAGCCCTAGGACATGCCAATGGGCTTCCCCATAGGAGTCCACTCATTGGTCAAGGAAGGATTTTTCAGAGAGCTGCAAATTTCCAAGCACTGACACTCCCAGGTAGGATGTGGTCATTTAGGAGATTAGGAAGGGAAGATAAGGAGAGAGAGGCTTATGTATTTCGCCATCTGCCTGGCTGTCAGTGGCATCTCCTCCTGCACCTGAAGAAGGAGAGTGTGATGGCAGAGAATGATTGGGATGGAGCTCACACACACACACACACACACACACACACACACACACACCAGTTTGGTTCTTTTGGCTAAAAATCTGGTCTATTTATTCATAGTTGATAGGTCTAATGCCTGGCCCATACCAAATTTTTCTATTTATTTAGTCTAGGATGGGTCTCGTCTATTTGTTTAAATCCCCAGGTAATGACTGGTTTCTCTCCACTTAATACTTGGTTGTCCTCTGTGTGCCAGGCACTGTGGCAGGCTGGGGAGATGTGAAGGCTTGAGGGACACTGATAGAATGGAGCAGTCAATCCAATCAAAATGCCCAGACTAATAGTGTGTGGCAGCTCTTTCAACAGGATAAAGAGGTGATTACTTGAAAAGGGGAAAATGCAATTGATCAACCAGGTGTTAGATCTACACAATGCCAGATAATCCGATTAATCTGCTTGTCCTGGGTCACAAATTAAAGTCGTGTTGTTGTTTTTGGACCATGTAGAGATACCTGTTTTGGAAAGGTTGTGTCAACAGAGATTCCTGGGGCCCCACCCCAGATGTCCTAAATCGGAATCTGTTTCCCAAGTTTTTCCTAAGCAGTGCTTCCCAACCTTGGCTGCATGTTAGAACTATCTAGGAGCTGGTAAATAGTTCATGCTGCACCCCAGACCAATTAAGTTAAAGTCTCTAGATTGAAGTTGGGAGGAATGGGGAGTACAGTAACTTTTTTTTTTTTTAGACAGGGTTTCATTCTGTCACCCAGGCTATAGTGCAGTGGCACAATCCCTGCTCACTGCAGCCTTGACCTGCTGGGCTCAAGTGATCCTCCCACCTCAGCCTTCCCAGTGGCTGGGACTACGGGTGTGCACCACCACATTCAGCTAATTTTTGTATTATTTGTAGAGACAAGTTCTCACTATGTTGTCCAGGCTGGTCTCAAATGCCTGAGCTCAAGCAATTCTCTCACCCTGGCCTCCCAAAGTGCTGGGGTTACAGGCGTGAGCCACCGCACCTAGACTAGGCATCAATATACTTTTTTAAGCTCTCTAGGAAGCTCCAATGTGCAGTAGAGGTTAAGAATCACTGAGTTAAGTTGCACAGGAGGAGGCAACGTCGGGATCTTCTAAAAGCTTCCCATGGGTTCTGATAGGAGAAATTCCAGAACACACCCCCTAGCAGTTGTCTACATGAAGCCCATGGGAGCATCCCTTCTGCGTTCCTGGGGCTTTTTCTTGCAGTAGTGATTCATGGTGAGGTTTTCCCAACAAAGTATTCCTATGGAGAAGCTACACAGTCTTGTGCCTATTTATGTTCCTAACACAACAGTCAAAAAGTCCCTACTGTCCAAATCCCTAGTTCCTAATACTCGTCTTGGTTGTGTGTCATGATTGATAAGGATGGTTGTTAATGCTGTCTTCCCAGAGCATTTCCAGCTGCATCCACCTTTCCCTTCCCCCCCTTCCCTCTCCTCTCCCTTCTCCTCTCTCCTCTCTTCCCCCTCCACTTCTTCTCCTTCCCTCTCTCCCTCTTCCTGTCCTTCCCCCCTCTCCTTTCTCCCTCTCTCCTTCTCCCCGCTCTTCTGCTTCTTCCCCCTCTCTCACTTTCTCCTTCTCTGCCTCTCTGCCAGAGCACAATGCCCTCAGTTCTGTGTGGGAGAACTTGCCAAAGGCTTGGGTTTTAGTAAGGGTCTTTTGGAGAGAAATCCTTTAACCACACGAGGTGAAAACTCCCTTCTGAGCTCAATCTTGGTCTAGAATCCTACTGCACTACAGGAAACCACTAAAAACTGATCAGAGTCGTGTGGGAGTTGAAACCTTGTCCTGCCATCCTTAGAACAAAGAAGAATCTCTCCTGGTGGGGCCCATCAGTATGGCAAGTCCAAGAGAACACAATTTGAGGCCAGTGGGGCTGTCAATGCTCTTGCACCATGACCACCGATAGAGACAGCCCTGCCCCTACCATTGGAAAGTAAAGTTAAAAACACAGGGTTTTTCGGTAGTTTTTTTTTTTTTTAGTCAGAGTCCCAGGCTGCAGTGCAATGGCATGATCATGGCTACTGCAGCTGGACCTCCTGGGCTTAGGTGATCTTCTGCCTCAGCCTTCCAAGTAACTGGAACCACAGGTGTGCACCACCATGCCTGGCTAATTTTTAAAACAATTTATTGTAGAGACAAGGTCTCACCAAGTTGCCCAGGCTGGTCTTGAACCCCTGGGCTCAGACAATCCTCTAGCCTCCCAAAGTACTGGGATTACAGGCGTGAGCCACAGCACCTGGTTAAAAACACCGGTTTAGCAATGATGAAGCTGAACATTGGAAAATGACTCTTGTTTATTTTTCCTACTCCCATCCCACTTTTGGTAGAGTTCCATCTTTCACTGACAGACCAGACTCCCTGAGTTCAGTGCACTGGTCACTTGCTGAAAGTAAATATTCTGAGTCTTTGACATCCCGAAGTCGCAGACATAACACCTCCCTCCTTCATTATGATTATTTTATTCAAGCCAACCTAATTCAATATGTGACTCTCCTTTCTTCTTTCTTTTACCTATGTGACTTAATCCTTTCCTGGTCATGCACCGTTTTGAGAATTTGATGAAATCTCTGGCTCAGTACCCTCAAACATCCACCAAATTAGGAAAATCCAAATTTTTCATTTCAAAAATTCATGGCCCTTCAAACCCATCCATGGATCTAAGTTAAGAATTCATGTACAATAGCAGCTCACAGAAAAGCAAATTCCTTCCAGATGCTTCTACCCCAAGCTGTTTTATCTGCGTACTAATTGTCCAGAACATTCCTTGAGCGTGCTCCGTTTGCAGAGCACTGTAGGAAACCCCTAAAATAGACCAGACTTTGCATAGGAGATGAAACTTTTTTACCTCCCCCATCTTAGCATGGAGGAAAAGCTCCCATGGTAAACCAAACAGTGGTGGATGACCCCTGGGCTTGGAATGGCCTTCAACCCCCCGACCCCACCATCATCCCTTCTCATGAAATCTACACATTCAAGACCAGCTCAAGCATCACAGCCTCCCGGAGAGTCATCCCAGCCCCGCTCTGCACAGCCTGCCTTTCTCTCCTCTTGGAATGGGATGACTCCCGCTGTTCCACCCTCTTTATTAAAAGATGAATACATCATGGGGAGACATCGTCTTATCTTTGTGTCCTAGGCAGTACCAGCCTTATTGCCTGCACTCTAGCAGCAGAAGATATTTTTGTCATCGAATGAGTAAACTTAGAAATGAAATGTGACATGGCCACTCATCACCTCCATTCTCTCCCAACCCATGAGACTTAAGGAAGCATATCCCATTTGGCAGGAACCCTGCCCAAGAACCAAACTGTGGACTCACCCAATGGTCCTCAGAAACTACTGTCCAGAAACAGAAAGGATGCTGGAACTCTAAGATTTATTTGTGGGTAGGCCATAGATGGGTGTGTCCAGTCACCTTGGCCACTGAAGTGACCGTTCATGATCACCACATAATCTTATTCAAGCTGGTAATTTCTGTGTGGGGTGAGGGGAGGGGCGCTGCCGGACCTCTTGGTGAACCTGACATGTGTATGAGTGAACTGATGTAGCATGGGACCATAGACACCCAGAGCTGTCCCTAAGGAGGTCTTGCTTCTGGGAGAGACTGTATCCTTAGGAAATGGCTGCAAGGACTTGGGAACTGATTTTAATATCTAATACAAAACACCTAATACATACTCTAACTTGCCTGGCAACTTCTTCCTCTAACGTTTTATGTATTTATTTATTTTCTAGTCTGAGGTCTCACTCTATCACTCAGACTAGAGTGCAGTGGGAGGGTCTTAGCTCACTGTAGCCTCCACCTCTTGGGTTTAGGTGATCCTTTTGTCTCAGCCTCCCAAGTAACTGGGACTATAGTCGCACACAACCAAATCCAGCTAATTTTTTTATTTTTTTCTGTAAAAATGAGGTCTCACTATGTTACCCAGGTTGGTCGTGAACTTTTGGGCTCAAGCAATCCTCCCACCTTGGCCTCCCAAAGTTCTGGGATTATAAGCATAAACTATCATACCCAGTCTTTATAATTTGTGTGTGTGTGTGTGTGTGTGTGTGTGTGTCAGAGTCTCACCCTGTTGCCCAGGCTGGAGTACAGTGGCACAATCCTGGCTCACTGCAGCCTCCAACTCCTAGGCTCAGGTGATCCTTCCACCTCAGAATCCCTAGTAGCTGGGATAACAGCACACACCACCATGCCCAGTTAATTTCATTTTTATTTTTTTGTAGAGATGAGATCTTACTGCATTACCCAGGCTGGTCTCAAACTCCTAAACTCAAGCAATCCTCCTGCCTTAGCCTTCGAAAGTGCTAGGATTACAGACATGATCCACGCACCTGGCCTTCTCCCTCTAACTTAATTCGTCTTATCCACAACTCCTTGCTCCCTAACCCCGTCTATATACAACCAGTCAGTTGAACCATCAAGACTCATGGGATGGAACCATAAAGACAATTTTATTTTTATTTCTTACTGTCTCCCAAACCCATTCAAAGTGGTAATTCTCCCTGGATGAAAACTCAAAGCAAAACCACAACTTTTCTGGTCACTTTCAGATAAAAATCTCCCAGTCACTTTGTCACAAGCAGTCTCAGTTTGGCCACTGATTTCTTCTACTCCCTCAATGACCCAGGAGGTGGAAAGGGTGGTGGTTTCTTTCTTTCTATGTCTGATATTTCTACTCCTCAGGCTAGTTGGATTTTCTGGACCACATTTTCTGGGTCTTCAGGGCTGAAGCAGAAGGAAGGTTGAAGCATAGGTGAGTTCATACATGACTGGTGTCATAGCATCACTTTTTAGACCTTTCTCTCATAGGTGCTTTCCTTGGTCCTCCTGAGACCCCATGGGGCTTTCTGAGCACAACCTCCCTGTCTTAGATAGCACCTCTCCTTTGGCTGGTCTCTCCTGCTCCCCCTCAGTGTCGGCCCTTGATATGACACCCCCTAACCTCCTCCCCTGGAGGCCCCCCACCTTCTGGGGAGAATCCATAAGCCAACATTCCTACCACAGCTGCTACTTCTGATTCCCAGGTCTCACGCACCTTTGATAGGTTGACAGAAAGTGACGTCTAGATGCAGTTGTCCACTCTGCTGCCACAAGCCACGAAAGCTTTCTCAGATGGATTAGGCACCAGTCCTCTGGGTCCTCGTAGGGAACACATGTTCATCTTTCTGAGTAGGGACTGTTAAAGCCGGGGTAGAAGGTGGTGCAGGGAGATTGGCTCTTTCCAAAGAAGTTTTAAACATTTTCACCCTCTTGATTAAATTTATTCCTAGGTATTTTTTTTTTTGAAAGTGAGATTGCTTTCTTTATTTCTTTTATAGCTAGTTCATTGTTCCTGTATAGAAATGCTACTAATTTTTGTATACTGGTTTTGTATCCTGCAACTTTGTATACTGGTTTTGTATACTGCAACTTTACTAAACTGAATTCTTGGTTCTAAGAGTTTTTTGGTAGAGTTCCAGAGAATTTTTTTTTTAAACGCTCTCTATACTGTTTTTCCTCCTCTGAGAAGAGACTGAGAGTAATCTAGCTGGTGCTCATCTGTCTGTCTGAAAAAGTCATGTACCACATAACATTTCAGTCTGCATGTATGATGGTGGTCCCATAAGATTATAAGACTATATTTTTACTGTAACTTTTTTATGTTTAGATATACAAATCCTTACCATTGTGTTGTAATTGCCTACGGATTCAGTAAAGTAATATGCTGTACAGGTTTATAGCCTACGAGCAATAGGTTAGACCATATAGTTGAGGTGTGTAGTAGGCTAGACCATCTAGGTCTATGTAAGAACACTCTATGATATTCACACAATGAAAAAAATCACCTAATGACACATTTCTCAGAATTCATCCCCATCATTAAGCAACACATGACTGTAAATACATGGTGGTCCATCTTGCAAGTCAAGTTGACATTTAGTATCCATAATATCTTGGTGTTGAAACTTCTATTTTTTTTTTAATTTTTTTTAATTTTATTTAATTTAATTTTATTTTATTATGTTGTTGTGGGGTACAGTTAGGGGTTAGGCATACAAAAATATTTCGTTCAGGTACCCTTGTTGATAAGAGGTGTCTCCCCATCCTCAGATAGATACCCACCACCATTAATCCCATCCCCCTCACCC
>CAUYQG010230606.1:0-13592 GCA_963574415.1 Tarsius wallacei
GGTGGTGGGTGGGGGGGGGGGGTGCGGCCACTGCACACCATTGTGGGCGACATTTTTTTAAACCAAACAAAAAAAAAAAAAAAAAAAAAAAAAAAAAAAATTGCAATATATGAATACAATGGAAAGGAACAAACTATTGATACATGCAGCATAAACCATAAGGACTGAAATGCACCCACTGGATTTGGTGCCTAATTGCTAGTTAATAACAGTTCATTGGTCATTTATTTATCAGAACAGTTTGAGCTGTATGGTATGTGTAGAAATTGTACAGTGGATTGTGAATGATAGGTTAAAAAAAGCAAAGACAGCAACTGAAGATGACTCTTTCAAAAAGCTTGGCTGTGAAGGGAAAGAGAGATGTTAGATTCTCTAGAAGAAAGGGAGAAGTTAGGTAATCTAGAGGATAATAGGTCAAATTCAGGGGTGAGCCTTAAGCAAGTTCATAAACCAAAGGGAAAGACAGAGGTTAAAATCCCAAGAGAAGAAAAATAATAGATGGTGCAAAGCCTCCAGAAAAACTGAGAGAATTAGATCCAGAGACAGAAAAGTAGGGGAAAGCTAACTATCTGACATAACTTTGTGGGTGTAACAGGAAGTTATTCAGTTCCTGCATCCTTTGGCTTTGTCTTCTCTGTGGAACAGGGGATGAGATTACCTATAGAAAGTGACGAAGAGGTGGAATAGGAACTCCAGGAGAGTGGGAGAGGTTTGAAACATCCATGTGAGCAGGGTAGGAAAGAACTGACTTGAGCCAAGTGTGAGACTTGTTAGAGAACACTGAAGGCCCAGCAAAGGTAATAAACCATGAACCATGTCAAACTGCCATAAAAGTTTCTAAATGTCTAGGGATGCGCCTCAAGCAAGTTATGGGATAAGGGGAATGTATTTATTCATCACTGCCAATCTATAATAAAGTTTGGGTTCACACTAGGAGTAGCATTAACAGACTGCTACAGCTACCTTCTCCCAGCTTCTAGACTTGTTCCCACTCCAAACCAATTTTTAGTACTGCCTGAGCTATCTTTTCAAAACGAATCTGATCATTTGAATCATCTGTTTAAGGTATTCAATAGCTTCTTAGATTCAGATAAAATCTGAAGGTATTCAGACAGCAAACAAGGTCCTTCATAATCCAACCTCTTATTTCCATCTCTTAGCAATCATGCTCCCATCCTGCACTCTAGTTATAACAAACTAACTCTAGGTCCCTAAACATACCATGATCTCCCATGTCCCCATGATTTTGTATATGGGATTCCCTCTGCTTAAGGTGTCCTTCCCCCTCATCCTCTGGCTCTTTCATCATCAAAATTTAGCTCAAATGTCAATCCCCTAATTAAGACTACTAGAAAAAACTGTACTTCCTAGCTGCAGGGAGTACTGTTCACAACATAATGTTGTGAAAAGTATCCTATTAGAGCTGTACAAACTGAGGCCCTAGTATCCCATCTACATATTCCCACAATAAGAAATAAACAGGTAATTTTATTGAGTGTTTACTATGGGAAAGACATGGTAGCATTTTACATGCATCATCACATTTAATTTTCACAAGAATCTGAGACAGGTACCATTATAATCCCTATTTTATAAAAGAGGAAGTCAAGACACAAAGTAGTAAAGTAGTTTGCCCAAAGTCACACAGTCAATAATAAGTAGCAAAATGTTGATCAAGGTGGACTATCTCAAGAGACTGTACAATTAAAATAATTTGTTTAAGCCAGATATGGTGGTGTGCACCTGTAGTCTCAGCTACTTGGAATGCCAAGGTGGGAGGACTGTTTGAGCCCAGGAGTTCAAGGACAGCCTAGGCAACATAGTAAGATGGCATCTCTAAAAAATAATGTATTTAATGTCCACCTTCTCTGCTGAATATCATATTAATTTTGTTCCCAATGTACCCTCAGTGCTCAAAGCCTAGTACACAGGTTTTCAATAAACACATTTACTAACTTAAAGACGACCCTAAATTCAGACCTTTACATTTATCCTACTAAATTTCTGCTTGTCAATTTCTGCCCATTATTCTTATAACACACTCTCTGAATATTTGTCATCTACTATGTTAGCCATTTTCCTGGCTCCCAGTGATCTGCAGATTTGATAAGCCTTCTATGTTGTCATCAAATTATCAATAAAAATATTGCAAACTCCTTTTTCTAACATCTTGCCAGCATCATGCTTTTTTTCTTTACAAACTGCTATATTTAGGTTCAGAAAATTAAACTATTCAAAGCGCTAAAAAATAGACCCGTTACTTTGGTAGGGTTTTTCATAAAACATTATTTTATCTTAACTTTTCTTGAGAATTAGTTTTTCAACAGGTAAATCAATACTCTTCCCATTTTATTCAGTTTAATTATTTCTTAGCTTCCAAGGGTTTCTCTTTTTGTCACAACTCCTTTCTGCTAACTCCCCACTTGTTACACAGCTCCAGAGAAGAAAGAGTAGGAACTAAGATGTTTCATATTACTAACTGAATTTTCATGAGGGTGAGGGAATAAAACTTCCACAAGTTTGAACCCATAAACAATTTCTTTGGAAAAAGGAAATCAGGAACGTTCTTAATATAGGCAAATACAGAAAAAAAACATAAAAGGATTTTCAGACTGTAAAACTGCTTCCCTCCAGGAGAACACTACAATGAATACTTTCTAGGAAACAGAAAGTTCAGTAAAATGTGTTGTTTTTAAAACCCAAACCCTGAGAAATGGATGAAAAGGAGTAGAATGAGAAAAAAACGTGTACATATATAAATCACCCTCAATTTTAAATTATATTTCCTCTTGGCTGCCATAATCAACTTTATAAACTGAAGTATGCTATCAGCAGACACTGGTAGTACTCATGAGTGTTTATTTGTGGGTAAGTTGTTCTAGTTGTGTTATCAAACTAACAATGTCACACAGAAAAAAAGTAAGGGGTGACTTCTTAAAAATAAAACAGTTGTCAATCTGTCTTAACTTAGTAACTTTTGATGTTATTTATCTCATGGTTTACTGTGTACCTCATATACTACAATACACATGTTTTAATTTTTCCTCATTATCCAAACTACATGCATTATAATAAATTTTAAAATGTTTACTTAAAGCATTGTACAATTCCAGGTTTTGATTTTTTTTTTTTAATCAGGGTCTCACGCTGTCACCCAGGCCAGAGTGTAGTGACATGATCATGGCTCACTGCAGCCTCCACTCCTTGGGCTCAGGCAATCTTCCCACCTCAGACTCCTGCGCAGCTGGGTCTACAGGCATGTGCCACCACACCTGTAGTCCCAGTTATGCCCAGTCAATTTTTTTTTTATTTTGATAGAGATGTCTCACTATGTAGCCCAGGTTGGTCTTGAACTTCTGGGCCCAAAAAATCCTCCTGTCTTGGCTTCTCAAAGTGCTAGTATTACAGCTATGAGCCACCATGCCCAGCCCAGGTTTAAGAATTCTCAGTCATCCTCAGTGACTTTCTAACTGTTAGAGGAGCTCAACAATGGTATTTTCATTCAATGAAAGAGAACTAAATGAAGAAAATGGGCAAAAAGTTATTACTGAGCACGGAAATCTTTTGACCATGAAGGCAGAATTAAACCATGAAATGAAGACTATGGAATCACCATTCTAGGCAGTCTAAGAAAAATGCCAACAACCAGCCCCATCTATAATTGTTTTTCTTTCTCTCCTTCTTTCCACCGTTTGGACTTTTAATATCTATTCTTATTTATGCAATTTTAACAGGCATCAATTCCCAAACTCTCTTCACTAAAGTACATGGCATTTTTTTGTATTTTAATTTTTATTACTTTTTTTTGAGACAAGGTCGCCCAGGCTGGAATGCAGTGGCACAATCATAGTTCATTGCAGCCTCAAACTCCTGGTCTCCAGCAATCCACCTGCTTCAGCAACCCGAATTGTTGGAACTACAGGCATGCACCACCACACTTAGTTAATTATTTTAAGAGACAGGGTCTTGCTATGTGGCCCACGCTGTTCTTGAACTGCTGGTTTCAAGTGATCCTCCCGCCTCAGCCATCCAAAGTGCTGGGTTATAAGCATAAGCCACCACACCCAGAGGCATTTTTTTAAGGGTCTGAAAGCATCCACAGGGCTTGAATCTAGGCGGATGGAAAGTCTGATGTTAGGAAGTAATGACTCAAGGTAACGCTTACCCAAAGGGATTGTTTTCTAAAAGAAAAAAACTTTCTAATGACTTGAGAAATCTAATATATCCCCTGTAAAGCAAAATGAACATAGGAATCATCAGTTACTAGGGCATGAATCTAGTGTTCTGGATGAAATGATCTTTTTGTGTCTCTTCTATCTTACAATCACAAAATAAAGCTTCTAAAGAAATAAAGTTGCACTTCTAGTTTCAAGGAACAAGGAACTCTCATTAGACACTTTCATATTCAATGGTATTTAGGATACACGCAAATACCATGACTTTTTTCTTACAGCTGAGACCTCCAAAAACCATGTGATAACTTATATTACTCTAAAATTCAAGTTAGAAGCTCAAGGGATATTGAAATATCACACAAATTAGCTGGTGCTACTTTCGTCACTAGCACTATTGAATCATAACTATGGCAGCAGAAAAATCATTTCTGGGTTCGTTCAAGACCATTTTTAAAAATGTGTTTTTTCAATCTGCTTTAACTTATAAGGCTATAGACACCTTTTTAAAATACCTCATAGAATTACAGACGGGTAAAACACTGAAATTGGACAAACTAGTACTTTAAGTTATTAACTATCAGAAACGCAAATCACTAGGGAAGTCTATTTAAAATTAACTGGTCCTACTACCAACTCTTATATACAACATTCCTACAGCATTGTGCTAAGAATTACTTAACAATGTAGTTTTGTTGTTGTTTTTCTCTTTAGAGATGAGATCTTCCTATGTTGCCCAGGCTGGTCTCAGACTCCTGAGCTCAAGCGATCCTCCTGCCTTGGCCTCCCAAGTAGCTGAGACAATAGGTGCGTGGCACTATGCCCTTAAATAATGCCACTGTGCTTTTAAATAATGACAAGTGCTTAATATAAAAGCTCAAAAGTTATTTGGTTCCCTAAAATGAAATTCCCCAAAACTCAGATTCAAAAAAATAACAGTACTGCTACAGTTTAAGTGAAGAGAAATATAATTGGTTTTAATATAAAAAAATTATTTTTATTTGGTAAACAAAATGGTGACACTTATGCAAATATCTTTGATCCTATGGTGGATACCATAAAGAGTTAGCTAGAAAGAAAATTTAACGTATGTCTCAAATAAGCCTTTTCCTATATTACCTAGTTCGGCCTTTCCTCCAGTTTGAGGAGCCACAGACTGAGCAAAACATGAATAAAAGATATATATGATAAAGGACTGTTATCCAAAATATACAAAGAATTCTTAAAATTCAATGAAAAGAAAATGAAGCTGGGCATGGTGACTCATACCTGTAAGCCCAGCACTTCGGGAGGTCAAGGCAAGAGGACTGCCTGGGTCCAGGAATTCAAGACCAGCCTAGGCAACATGGTTGAGACTTCACCTCTATCAAAAAATAAAAAAATTAGCTGGGCATGGTGTTGAATGCTTGTAGTCCCAGCTACTCAGGAGGCTGAGGCAAAAGGATCACCTGTGCCCAGAAGGTTGAGGTTATGGTGAATCATGATCATGCTACTGCATTCTAGCCTGGGCAACAGAGTAAGACTCCAACTCAAAAAAAAGAAAAAAAAGAAAAGAAATAAAATAAACAACTCAATTTAAAGAGCTGGGTGTAGTAGTTTGCACCTGTAATCCCAGCTACTGGAAGGCTGAGGTAGGAGGATCCCTTGAGGCCAGGAAGTTGAGGTCAGTCTGGGCAACATAGCAAGACTATTTCTTAAAAAAGAAAACTTGGCTGGGCTCGGTGGCTCAGCCTGTAATTCCAAGACTTTGGGAGGCCAAGGAGAGTGGATTGCCTGAGCCCGTGGGTTCGAGACCAGCCCGGGCAATTTGGCAAGACCTCGTCTCTACAATAAATCAAAAAAATTAGCCAGGCATAGTAGCACGCGCCAGTAGTTCTAGCTACTTGGAATGCTGCAGGTCGACGCTGAGGTGGCCATGAACATGCCAATGCACTCTAGCCTGGTTGACGGAGTAAGACTCCAACTCAAAAAAAAAAGACTTAAAAAATAAAATTAAAATAACTTGGCAAAAGGTCTAAACAGAATAAAGATATGAAAAAATATTAAGCATCATGTGTTATTAGGGAATTGCAAGTTAAAATAACAATGAGATGCCACTACACCCATATAGAATGGCAAAAATTCAAACACTGACAACACTAAATACTGATGAGAACAAGGAGCAATAGGAACTCTCATTCATTGCTGGTGAGAATGCATGATGGTACTTTGAAAAACAGTCTGTCAGTTTCTTACAGAAACATACTCTACTAATACAATCTAGCAATTGTGTTCCTTGGTATTTACTCAAATGAACTGAAAACCTAGGTCCAGCCAAAAACCTGCACACAGATGTCTATAGCAGCTTTATTCATAACTGCTAAAACCTGGAAGTAACCATAATGTCCTCCACTAGGTAAATGGATAAACTGGTACATCAATACAATGAAATATTATTTAGCACTAAAATGTAATGAGCTACAAAGCCACTAGAAATAAATGCATACTACTAAGTGAAAGAGTCAATCTGAAAGGCTACATACTGTATGATTCCAACTATATGACATTCTAGAAAAGACAAAACTATGGAGACAGTAAAAAGATCACTGGTTGTCAGAGGTTTAGGAGGAAGGAGGGATGAACAGGCAGAGCACAGAGGGATTTTAGGGCAATAAACTATTCTGTATGACACTATAATGATGGATAAATGTCATTTCACATTGTCAAAATCCATAATGTACAACCAGAATGAGTTCTAATGTAAGCCATGGACTTTGAGTGATAATTATTTGTCAGTGTTGGTTCATGGAACAGTGGGGGAAGGCTCTGCATGTGTGGAATTAGGAATATAAGAGAACTCTGTACTTTCTGCTTAGTTTTGCTATGAACCTAAAACTGCTCTAAAAAACAAAGTCTACTTTTTTAAAAAAGCAAACTGAAATAAAATAAAGACTATACACCATGATCAAATGGGATTTAATCCAATATTGCAAGGTTGGTTCAATATCCAAAAATCAATTAATATTCAATACCCTTTAATGATAAAAACACTCAACAAACTAGGAATAGAAGAGAACTTTCTCAATCTGATAAAGGGAATCTGCAAAAAAAAAAAAAAATCACCAACAGCATATTTAATAGTGAAAGACCGAATGCCTTCTCTTTGGCATTAGTGAGGGAATTTAGACAAGTAAATAAAATAAAGGACATCCAAATTGGAAAGGTTAAAATAAAACTACCTCTATTTGAAGATTAAATTATGCTGTTTATAGAAAATCTTTAAAAATACACTAGAAAACTATTAGAACTAATAATATTAGTTTAGTCAGGTTGTATGGTACAAGAACAATATATAAAAATAAACACACAAGCAGTAAATACAAAAATGAAATTAAGACAGAATTCCAACTACAGCATCATTAATAATAATAAAATAATTAAAAATAAATTTAACAGGAAGTGTAAGACACTGACAACTATAAATAAGTATGATATAAATAAATGAAAAAACATTTCATGCTCATGGATTGGAAGACTTGAAAACCTGATAATGTTAAGATGGCAATGTACTTCAAATTTATTTATACATTCAATGTAATTCCTATCAAAATCCCATTTAGCTTTTTTGCAGAAATTGACAAGTTGATCCTAAACTTTGTATGAAAAAATCAAGGGACCCAGAATAGCCAAAACAATCTTAAAAAAGAATAAAATTGGAAGAGTCATGTTTCCCTATTTCACAATTTACTACAAAGTTATGGTAACCAACAGTGTGGTTTATAGATCAATGGGACAGAAATGACAGCCCCAAAAGAAACCCTTATTATTATAGTCAATTGATTTTCAATAAAGGTGCCAAAGTCATTCAATTGGGAAAGAATAGTCTTTTCAACATATGGTGATGTGACAACTGGATATCTACATACAAAAGAATGCAGCTGGATGCCTACCTCACACCATACATACACACACACACACAAAATGGATCACAGACCTAGCTATAGAGAATAAAACTATGAAACTCTTAGAAGAAAATATAGAGATACATCTTCATGATCCTAAGTTAGGTAAAAACTTCTTCATTATGACCCCAAAAGCAAGAACTGAATAAAAAATAGGTTAAACTGGACTTCATCAAAATTCAAAATATTTGTGCTCCAAAGGACACCATCAAGAAAGTGAAAAAGGCGGCTGCAGTGGCTCAAGCCTGTAATCCCAGCACTTTGGGATGGTGAGGCAAGAGGACTGCCTGAGCTCGGGGGTTCGAGACTAGCTTGGGCAACTTGGTGAGACCTCATCTCTACAATAAATCTAAAAATAAGCTGGGCATGGTAGGGCGTACCTGTAGTTCCAACTACTTGGAAGGCTGAGGCGGAAGGATCACCAGAGCCCAGCATGTCGAGGCTGAGTGTGCCACTGCACTCAGCCTAACTCAAAAAAAAAAAAAGAAAAAGAAAAAGAAAAGAAAAGAAAGTGAAAAGATGCTCTTTCCACTATCTTTATGGATCGCCATAATGGTACACATAAATGTCCAGGCTCAAGAGCATCAGCAGTGCAAAAAAGATAGGCAAATGCCTAGGCTGGAGTACAGTGGCAATGCTCATGGCCACGGCAGCCTAGACCTGCTTTGCTCTGGCAATCCTTCCACCTCAGCCTTGTAAGTAGCTGGAACTACAGACATGTGCCGCCACACCTGGCTAATTTTTTGATTTATTGTAGAGATGAGGTCTCGCCAAGTTGCCCAGGCTGGTCTCAAACCCATGGGCTCAGGTAATCCTCTCACCTCAGCTTCCAAAAGTGCTGGATTATAGGTGTGAGCCACTGTGCCTGGCCAAATGCCAGGTTCTTATTGGGCCATGGACTAAAGTTGTTGTCCAGTATCTAACAATGACGATGAAACATGTTTACATTGGCAAATGTGAAACCATTGATGATCACAGAGCTGGGAAAATTGCTGTGGACCTCACAGGCAGGTTAAATTAAGTGTGAAATGATGAGCCCCAGATTTGATGTACAACTCAAAGATCTAGAGAAATGGCAGAAAAATCTCCCCCTATCCTGCCACTTTGGTTTCACTGTTCTGAGAACCTCAATTAGCATCATGGACCATGAAGAAGCAAGTAAAAAAAAATCAAGGAAAATCCTTGAATTCTTTTTCTAGGGATATAATACTTACGTACAAATAAAATAACACAATGGAGGGGGAAAGGGAAAAAGACAACCCACAGAATGAAAGAATATATTTGTAAATCATATATCTGATAAGGGAACTGGTATCTAGGACACATAAAGAATCCCTTTAATTAAATAATAAAAAGACAACCTAATTTTTAAACAGGCAAAGACTTGAACAGACCCGTCTCCAAAGAAGATACACAAATGGCCACTTCAAAAGATGTTTAACATTATTAGGTATCAGGGAAATGCAAATCAAAATCACAATGAGGTGCTACTTCTCACACACACAAATACACACATGTATGGTTATAATAAAAAAGAAATACTAACAAGTTTGGCAAGGTGTGGAGAAATCAGAACACTCATAGACTGCTAGTAGGAATGTAAAATGGTACTGCTGCTTTGGAAAACACTGGCAGTTTCTCAAAAAGTTAAACACAGAGATACCAGATGACGCAGCAATTCTACTTCTAGGTATATACTCAAGAGAAATGAAAACATATGTCCACATAAAACTTGTACATGAATGTTCATAAGGAGTATTATTCATAATAGTCAAAAAGTAGAAACAATCCAAATGTCCAACTGATGAAGGGAAAAACAAAATGGTAAATTCATACAATGGAATGTTATTCAGCCATAAAAAGGGATAAAGTACTGATACATATTACAACACGGATGAGTCTTGAAAACATTATGCTAAGTGAAAACAGTCAGTCACAAAAGACCATACATTATGCATTTACACAAAGTGCCCAGAAAGGTCAAATCTACAGAGATATAAGGTGGAATAGTGGTTGTCTGGGACTAGTGGAATTGCAAGGAATGCGGAGTGACTTGCTAATGAGCACGAGTTTCTTTTCAGGATGATGAAAATTGTTCTAAATTTAAAATGAAAACTTACTTGGGAATATCTAAATGGACAAATTGTTGATAAGTGAATTATATCTTTTAAAAGCAATTTTTTTTAGAAAAGCAAGTAATAATAAACACAAAATTCAAGACAGTGGTTTCCTTTAGGCAGGGGAGGTGCTTAAGGGCAGCATCAACAGTGTGGGTTATGATTTATTTCTCAAGCTGGGCAGTGTGCTCATGGAAATCCTTTTTTTATTATTCTTCACAACTTCTATCACATACTTTTAACGTATATCAATATTATATTTTGTCATTTCTTTAAAGAGTGCAGGCTAAGGGCAAATCCCTATTCTGCTACTTATTAGCTGCACAGCCACGTGCAAGTTACTTAGACCTCTCTGAGCTGTAGCTTCCTCTAAAAATAGGGACACTATCATGTAACATTTAAAGTTTTCTTTATAATAAAGAAACTCTTAGGGCTTTTAAAAATTTTTTTTTATTATAAAAATCTAAAGTGAAAAATCTGTTGTAATTCTACCTTATTAAAATAACCATTATTGGTAGATATCCTTCTAGACTCTTCTGAAACAAATGAGTAATACTTTTTTATATCTTAAGGGTACACTGACAGTGATTTTCACTTAATAAATTGTGGACATCTTTCAAAGATGTCATAGTACTAGTACTCATAGACATTTAGGTTGCTTTCAATCTGAGAGGACAAATAACATTAAATGAATATCCTCACAAATATCTTTGTATATAAGCTCAATAATTTCTTCAGTCAAAAGGTGTGTGCATTCAATTTTGAGAAACTGCTCTCCCACCAAGGCTCCATCCATTTACATTATCATAAAAAAATTTAGGAGTGTGTGTTTCATGATAGCCGCAATAACTGGGGGATTATCACTTATTTTAAAATGTCAATCTAGCGCTCACACCTATAATCCCAACACTTTGGGAAGTTGAGGTGGAAGAACTGCTTGAGCTCAGGAGTTCAAGACCAGCCTAGGCAACACAGGGAGACCTCATCTCTACAAAAAAATCAAAAAATTAGCTAGGTGCGGGGGTGTACGCCTGTAGTCTCAGCTTCTTGGGAGGCTGAGGCAGAAGGATCACCTGCGCATAGGAGTTCGAGACTGCGGTGAGCTGTGTTCATGCCATCACTGTACTTCAGTCTGGGTAACCGAGTGAGCTCCCAACTCAAAAGATAAAGCAATAAAGTAAAAGTGTTGCCTCATTTCTGCATTTATTGATTAACGAAAGTTAAAATCCTTTAAGTTTTTTTTTTTTAACAATTTGTATTTCTTCTATCAATGGCCTTTTCTCTAGCTTTTGCCCATTTTCTATCAGGCTAATTATCTTTATTTCCTATTAATTTTAAAAGCTCTTTAAATATTAGAGATATCAACTTTTGTTTTTAATTAATGTTGCCAATATTTTCTCCCAGTTTTCTTTTAAGCTTTTTTAATAATGTACTTTACTTAACACACATCTTAAATATCTTCATAGGCAAACTGACATTATTCTCTTGCTTTGAGTCAAGATAATAGGTTTTTTCCCTCTAATATCATTAAAATAGTTATCTATATTTTCTTCTTACTTTCTGACTTTTTAAAAAATCTTTAATTCATGTGAACTTTATTTTTGTATATGATGAATATGAATCCAACTTCATTCCTTCCCACTACTAGCTAAATATCCCAACAAAAGTACAAAATAAACCAGTGGTATGCTGGAACTGATTCATCCTGCTCATGAGAAACTGTTACATTTTCTGGAATTTTTCAAGCTGATTGTGAAACATAGTCATAAAAACTATATTACATAAACTTACAATGAAACAAATCATATTTAAAACAGAGGTAATAAATATTCAGAAATCAACACTCTTTAATTATTGTATTATGATTTATACTCTTAAGGTTATTTAACACCTATTTTATCTATATGGTGTGCTACTATATACTAGAGTGCTACTGCAAGTCTTTTTTCAATTCAGCATTTAGTGATTTCACATTAGTGGATTGAAATTGGCCATTATAGGAGTATTTATAACACAGATGTCAGCAAACCCTATAGACCAGGGATTTTTTATTTTTCAGAGAACCTGTTGTTAAACATATACCAGCAACCACTGGAATAAGCCATTCTTTCTTCACTAGTTTTAAATAGGATCTCTAGCACATACTAAACTGATATCTATTCATAAGTTTATGAAACAAAAGATGGAGCTTAGAATTGAACATATTTTTTTCTGTGCTAGCATCACAGACTGCTTTGGTATGTTTTGATGTATTAGATGAGACTTTGGACACAGTTTCTATTAACTGGATCTCTCACTATTTTCCTAACATGAGATCACAGCACTGCAATGAAAAGAATATTTTCCCTAAACAATTCAACAGCAGTCTTAACTTTGTGTAGATTATAGGAAACAGTATAAAGGACTATTTCTTTTCAAAATAAAGAACTATTTCTGGACATAGCTGGTTATCATATACTATTTTTAGATCAGGGCTCTTACTTTCAAAAAATATTCCAAACACAAGAAAACAAAACCACTCTCATGGGGTTGTCTAAGTATCACTCTGTTCCCTCATAAAAATAACTATATAGTGGCAAGAGTCAGTGACAGTACTTTTCTTTGAGGGTCACCATCACATATAAACTTAACACTGGAAACTAACTTTCTTTTCTTTCTCTCTTAGAGATGGGGTCTTGCTATACTACCCAGTCTGGAATGCTATGGCTATTCACAGCCCCAAACTCCTAGGCTCAAGAGCATCTCCCGCCTTAGCCTTTAGAATACCTGAGATTATAGGCACACACCACTGCACCCAGCCTAGAAACTTTCAATAACAAAACAGCCTGGGACTGTGTCAGGCAGTGGAGAAGTAAATGAGACAGGATCCTGGCCTTTAAAGCTCTGGTCATCTTTAGTGAATCCATGGGTAGAAAATGCATCACAAGTGATTATAAGCAATTGTTTTACTTAGCACTGACAGAAACAGACTGATTTGTCTTCTTTGAGTATCTACTTTACAAGGAAAAGAAAATCAAGGTATAAAAACTAGTTATTTAAAGTTTACCCACCTACAGAGACAAGCTGATATATGTTGGTAACTAGATCTTCAGAACCTACACAAGTTAAACATTACAGTATCCCTATTTTAATGTCCTTCCTGCTGAAGTACATTAAGAAATCAGTGATTAGCCGGGCTCGGTGGCTCGGCCTATAATCCCGCGCTTTGGGAGGCTGAGGTGAGTGGATTGCCTGAGCCCGCGGGTTCGAGACCCACCTGGGCAACTTGGCGAGACCTCATCTCTACAATAAATCAAAAAATTAGCCGGGCATGGTAGCGTGCGCCTGTAGTTCCAGCTACTTGGAAGGCTGAGGCAGAAGGA
>CAUYQG010230607.1:0-19272 GCA_963574415.1 Tarsius wallacei
GGAGGAGGGGGAAGAGGAGGAGGAGGAGGAGGAGGGGGAAGGCGCCGGGATCAATATGGCGCTTCCTGGAAAGGGGAGGAGGGAGACGGAGCGGAGGCGGGGACAGGGAAAGTGCGGCGGCCCGGCCCGGCCTCGCGGGCGCCCCCCGCCCCAGGCTGCGGGCGGCCAAGTTCCCCGCGCGGGCCGGGCCGGCGGGGCGGGCGAGGGCGCCGCCCGGGGAAGCGCGCCGGGACCCGCGGTGCCCCTCGAACGCCGCCCCCTTGGGGCTCCGGCCGCGGGGCGAGCAGGGCAGCGGCGCAGGCGGCCCCGGCGTCTCCCGGAGCTGCAAGGGGAGCGGAGCCCGAGTCTGGCGCGGGGGGCGCGGGCGAGCCTGGCCGGGCCCTTTCCCCCGGCCGCCGGCTGCGGGCCGTGCAAATCCAGCCCCAGGCCTCTCCCCGCTCCCAGGCCCCGCGGGCAAAGCTACGGAAAGGGAACTTCTGTGGCGCGGGGAGAGTTTATTCCCCACCCGACGGGGGTGGCTGCTGCCTTCTCCCTCCACTCCCCTCCTCCCGGCGGAGCTGGGCCGCAGCGAGGAGCCTTTCCCTCCCTGCCCGCCGCGCGTGTCGGGGGCTGCAGGGCTGGGGGAGCCGCCGGTTTGGGGTCGGGAAGGCGGCACCGGGAGGCACCCCCGCTTCCCCGCGCCGGCGAGCGTCTGTGGAGCAGAGAATCTCGGCGATTGAGAAGCTCCGGTGCAGGCGCCTTTAAAAAGCACAACCCTGGAATGGTCGCCGAATGAAGTTTTCCTGCGAGGACCGCAGCTGGCACCTCGCTGGAACCACTTCCAGCTGGTGCCTGGGCTACGAGGCCAGGGCGGATTTCGGAGTCGAGTAGATTTCCCTTTGGCTTGGTGGAGTGATAACATTGTCTCCACTTTGCTGCATTCCTCTACAATGTGTCAGAAGTGAAAAGGCATTTTGTTAAATTGTTTTTATCGACTGTGGCTGTGTTTGACAACGGCCCACGCTGAAGTTTCTCTCAAGCACCCGAGGATATTTCCTTTGTAGTAATGTCGGGTGGAAGGCGTATGCAGTGTGGTGCAGTGTTTTCTATTTGTTCCCGATACTGGGGTGGCCTGGCCCGGGAAAGCTTTGGGGCTGCAGGTGAGGGAGCAGGTGGCTTTG
Source organism: Tarsius wallacei (assembly GCA_963574415.1). Lineage (NCBI taxonomy): Eukaryota > Metazoa > Chordata > Mammalia > Primates > Tarsiidae > Tarsius > Tarsius wallacei. The sequence goes on from CAUYQG010230607.1 coordinate 1,161, forward strand.
TCAGTGCGAGGTGACAACCTGCAATTCTTTCTGAATTTAAAAAGAAAAAAAAAGTACACTATTGTTTTGTTTTTAGTATTCATCGGAAAAAATAGCATGGACTTGGCCTTTTAAATATAATTTTGGGGGACGTTTAGGAACCTGACACAGGATGGAAGGTGTTGACTTTAACAACTCTAAAATGTTCCTTACAGTTGGGTGAACTCCTGTTGAAAAAATCAAATAAAATTAGTGGAAATTGGGCACCTATTTATCTTGCAAAACTGACAAGGGGTAGAAGCCCTCTAAACATTTAACATTTTAAAGGATTGTTTACGAATGACAGTTTACGGTCTGAATGTTCTAAATGAATAATCAAATTGTCCATGCCCACTGGAAACCAGCAAAATGTGAAAGGAAAGAGAAATACAATAATATGTACTCTGCAGTGTGCCTAGGATCCTGAATCTGTAGCGGGTGGCTGGCGTTTCCTCTCACCTTACTCATTTTACCTGCTTAAAACTAGTCATATGTCATCATACACTAAATGGATGTTGGTAGATTTGCCTGTTTGGAAGATACAAATGTAGTTATTTGACTGAGTCATTCATTCGTTCCACAGAAATTCTTAAGCATTTGCCATGTCCAGGGCTTTGTTCTGGGTGCTGGACATCCAGGGGACCCACTGGCTGCTCTGTAGAAAATGGACAAGAGACTGGCTCTGTGCTCCTCCAGGTGAAGAAGCCAGTGTATACCATGGTGCCAAGAGGCTTTGGTGATAGAGCAGGACCTTATTCTAAATGCCAGCAATGCTGCTCACCAGAACCTGGGGACACAGAAGAGGAAGTGCAGTGTTCTTCTGGGAGTTTGAAAAGCATCACAAAGAGAAAAAGGCCTTGAGGTGAAGGAAGGGAGAGTGATGGTGGCCTTGGAGTTAGAGATGGATGAGAGGGAGGGTCAGATGGATGGCTCACCGGTCTCCACTATTATTTAAATGTGCTGTAAGTGCAATTTACAGTTCAGCAGGTAAATTTGGAGGTGGGCTTTGCAGTATACAAAGTTCAATCATTGAATCACAGACAGTTGACCCTTCGATGTTGCAAGAACACGAGTGTCTTCTAGGTTTGTTTGTATTTTTTCCTCTTATTGCCAGATAATGATTAATCTTTAGTTTTTCTTTTCACTTTTCCCATCCTGTGTAAAGTGGCTGTGAAGCAAATACGTATTAGCACTGTTTTAACTTGTATTCTCTTATCTGTTCTTTGCCCATATTGCTTAATAGAACATGACAAATTCTGTATGGAGAATTGGGTGGCTGGGGAGTTGTCAAGTGGTGTTTAGGTTGCTAGGTGACATGTGGCATGATGAACTCCCATCTGGTGGGGGAAAATGTGGGTAGATCATGTTGATGGCTTTGTATAAAAATCAACCTAGCCAAAAAGAAAGAAAGAAAGAAAGAAAGAAAGCTCTCAACCTGTAGCAAGCACTTTGGGGTGTGGTGGGGCTAATTTTTTAGCATTACATTTGAGCTGTTTTCAGGTTAAACCAATCGGTTTTTCTGATTGAAATATATTTTTTTCTGTTATGTAAAAGTGTTTCTGTGGTTACTGATGGGTGGAAATGACAGTTCATCCCTGTCCACCTGTTCTCATCCAGGGCTACACATTGAGAACCGTGTTGCATGTATGGTCTTCTTGAGGTCTGAGTTTGGGAGGGCTAGTTGTGTGTTCCTGTGCCTGTGGCCTGACACCATGACTCCTGAGGGGCACAAGATGTACGGCACCACCTGGAAGTGTGGGGTTTGTTGAAGGGTTGCTGTGTATGCAACATCATGCCCTGTGCAGAGATACAACACTAAAATCTTGCATTGTTCAAAAAGAGTATAACCTAGGAGACAGGAAGACTGCATACAACTATAAATAGCAGTAGGTGGTAGCATTAATTGGCCACAGGGTGGTGTAGATAGCAATTGCTTCTGGAATTTGGAGGTGGGAGCTGTCATTATGGGACTTGTGTGTGGAGTTGCATTTAGTCAACAGGGTTTGTGCTGGCCTTGATCTGGGCAGTGCTTGCTAACGTGGTAGTGCAGTGACCTCAAAAATCACTATCCTGCTGTAGGAGGACAGGTACTCCAGATCTGCAGGTCTGTAGTTGGGGTCCCAGTGTGTGAGTTTGGAAGAGCATCAGCCAAGATCTGAGCCTGGGAGGGGAGGCGTTCTCATTGGGGAGCAGTGTGAACAGGTGGTTCAGGCATTCAAGGACCAGTTGGACTCTGGAGGGTTCATGACAGATGGTGCACTAGAATCAAGCTGAGGAGGACCGTGAGTGCCAGGGCAAGACACTGGGATGGTGCAGGAAGGATGAGGTGTTGGGTAGGGTGACAAGCAATCCTCTAGGAAGATGACCTGAGCAGTCATCTGTGAGGTCTTGGATGGATGATTCTTTAGCATTTCAGTCTAAAGAAATGCTGCTCACTGCAAAGGTGGGAACAACTGATTCTGGGCACTACTAGGACAGAGGGAGGGGGGATAAGGAGCACACAACCGCCACCTGTGTACCATGTCCACTCTCAGGGGGAGAGAGGGCTGCTAGAAGCCCAAACCTCACCTGAATGCTAGCTACCTGTGTACATGCACATGCACCCCACAACTCTAAAATAAAATACAAGAGTGCCACTGCACTTCAGCCTGGGCTACAGTGAGACTCCAACTCAAAAAATAATAATAACAAAAAACAAATTAAAAAGAAAGAAAGAAAAATGCTGCCAACTGACTGCTGAGTGACCAAAAGGCGAAGAGACTGAAGGGCAAGGGGGGGGGGAGTTGCTGGAGCCCCTTTGTTCTCTGCTACCCCCCCCTCCATATCTCTCTTCTCAGGGGGTGGGAGGAACTTTGGATCGGGTTTAGAGACCTAGGTTAAGTAGTCATTTGACCTTGGGCAAGCCAACCTTGCAAGAGCCTCATCCTCTCTAAGGTGAAATATTCCCTGGAAGGACAGGATGACCACCGAGAAACACCGTATGGGCTGTTCAGTCAGGGTTGATGGAACTGCAAATATGTTTTATCCTCCAAATGGTTTTAATCCCTGGGAACTTTTCCCAAGTGTCCCAGAGTTCCTGCTTGAATTTTCCCTCTTTGCTTCAAAGACTGTGATTTATCTGAAGAATAGGTCAGACTGTTAGTATTTGCCTGTGTAGCACCATCATTGGGAGAGCAAATTGTGTGTGTAGGGGGCAGAGAGGGTCAAGGCTGCTGGTTCTGGCTTTACAACAGGTGGATTTTCTGGGCCTCTGTCCTTCAAGCACCCTTTGAATTATTTAATTGCAACCTGTTGTGCTGCAGGTTGAGTGCCTCTTATCCAAAATTCTTAGGACCAGAAATGTTTTGCATTTTTGAGTTTTTTTTTCTTTCAGATTCTGGAATATTTTCATATATATAATGAGATATTTTAGGCATGAGATCTAAGTCTAAATGTGAAATTTATTTATATTTCATATGCACCTTATGCACACAGCCTGAAGATAATTTTATACAATATTTTAAATAATTTTGTAATGAAACCAAGCTTGTATTAAGTATTATGCATGGAATTTTCCACTTGTGCTGTCATGTGGGCACTCAAAGTTTTGATTTTGGAGCATTTTGAATTTCAGATGAAGGATGCTCAACTTATTTTTAAAACTTGAGCCTATGGACAGAAACTTTTTTTTTTTTTTTTTGAGTTGGAGTCTCACTCTGTCACCCAGACTGGAGTGCAGTGGCTACTCCCGGCCACTGCAGCCTCGACCTGCTGGGCTCCGGCGATCCTTCCGCCTCAGCCTTCCAAGTAGCTGGAACTACAGGCGCGCGCTACCACGCCCGGCTATGGACAGAAACTTTTGAAGATGTGCTTTCTTTTTTGGGGGGACTGTTGATTGTCAAAATTATAGAAATCATGGTTTTTATGTAAAAAAAAATCTTTAGCCAGGCTCTGTGGCTAATGCCTATAATATCAGCACTTTGGGAGGCCAAGGCAGGAGGATTGCTTGAGACCAGGAGTTAGAGACCAACCTGGGCAACATGGTGAGACCCTGTCTCTACAGAAAATAAAAAAAGTTAGGTGTGGTGGTTCCAGCAACTCCAGAGTCTGAGGCAGGAGGATCACCAGAGCCCAAGGGTTCAAGACTGCAGTGAGCTATGATGGTGCCACTGCACTCCAGCCTGTGTGACAGAGCAAGACACCATTTCAAAAAACAAAGAAAAAAGAAAAGAAAAGAAAAATCTTGTGGTTGGTGGGGAACTTTTCTGGGAATAAATGCGTGACTGCATGTTGTTACACACTGACAAGCTTTTTGAAACTTTTAGGAAAGTAGTTATACTGTTAGTAGTTATACTGAAAGTAGTTATACAAGCTTTTTGAAACTTTTAGGAAAGTAGAGATTAAGAGAAAATAAAGGCAAGCATAGAAGTAATGAAATGGAGGAAGCTTTATTGTTTTATTAACATTTTCTGCCTTCCCTCTCAAAAAGGAAACAGAAACTTACCATGTTTGAAAGACTGATCTGAAATTCCAGGCTCATAGCCTCCTCTGCTGAAGTGCCTCTCTACGCTGTTCCCTCAAGTCCTGCTCCTCACACAGCCCATCCCTCCTGGGGACCCCCCTCGCCTTCTAGCCTCTCCATGCTCTGTGTTCCACCCACCTGGACTGCGTGCATGTTCCTGCCTCCGTGCTGGCATTTTCTGTTTCTTCTGTATCAGTGTTTGCTCCCTCTCCGCACTCCTTCATTGAACCTTGGCAAAGACCAGCCATCTCTGGGGGCCGGCTGCAGACTCTGGGCTGTGGGGTTCTCCCTGCTTCTCCAGGGATTCCTCTGTGGCTCCTGCATGGAGCCCGGTGTATGTGCTTGACCATGTGTTGCTCCCGTGTGTTTGTGTGCTCTGTTCTTCCACAGGAAAGGCCTGAAGCGGCGGCTTTGTTTCAGTCCTCCCTGTAGCTCCAGTGTCTGTCACCTGGTGGTCACAAAGGCTGAGTAAATACAGAATTGAGAATTAGCACATCACACCAAAAAATCCCCTTCTGCTTAGAAGGCTTTAATCAGCACTTGCTAATTTTAAGGACTCTAAGGTTTGGTGTGTTTGTGGTAATGGCCCAAACAGCTTGCAGTTGAAACGAAGATGCAGGGAGATTTGGCGTGTCTGGAGTTATTCTTCTGTGTTAGCTGCCTTGAAGGAATTCAGTCTGTTTTTCAGACCAAGCAGAGGATTGTCTTGGGGCTTGTCTTTGGCTGGGTTCAAGGCAGGTGGCCAGGGCAGTGTGGGAATCTGGCCCAGAAACACACCTATGCTTGGTCTGGCGCCTCCAATTCTGTCAGTCGGGATCCTTGGACGAGTGCCAGGAGTAAATAGAAATGTTTAGGAGCTGAGATTCTCAGAGAGAATCTGGCTGATGGGAAGCACTCCTTGGCTTATGGTGAACATGGATGTATTGGTCATGGAGGGGACGTTTAATGTCCCATTTGGACAGGAACCCACAGACAGATCTGCCATCTGTCCTGGGAGGTTTTACCTCCCTGTGGAGTTGGATGCAGGTTGGTGATGGCAAACACTCAAATCAGTAGATGATCAGAGCCCTCTGCATTTTTTCCAAGGATGGAAAGAAACAGGTAAAATTGAACCAGAAGGTGCTTTCCACAGGTCATTTTCCATCAGAAGGAGATGGGGTGTGAGGCCCACCTGGCATACTTTTGTCCTGTGTGTCCACTCCCACAGTAACATTCCTAGCTGGGACAAGGTTATTGTGGGGGGCGGGGCAGTCAATTTATACAATTTTACCTGTTTTTGTTACATTTTCTGCTGTATATGGGAAAATGGAAAAGCAAATCTTTATGGAAAGAAATGTGAGGCTGGGCTCGATGGCTCAGCCTATAATCCCAGCACTTTGAGAGGCCGAGGTGAGTGGATTGCCTGGGTTCACAGGCTTGAGATCAGCCCTGACAACTTGGCGAGACCTTGTCTCTGCAATAAAATAAAAATTTGCCAGGCAAGGTAGCACATGCCTGTAGTTGCAGCTACTTGGGAGACTGAGGTAGAAGGATTGCTAGAACTCAGCAGGTCAATGCTGGGGTGGCCATGAGTGTGCCACTGGAATCCAGCCTGGGTGACAGACTGAGACTCCAACTCAAAAAAAAGGGCTGGCCTCAGTGGCTCAGCCTGTAATCCCAGCACTTTGGGAGGCCGAGGCAAGTGGATTGCCTGAGCCTGCAGGTTCAAGACCAGTCCTGGTGACAACTTGGTGAGACCTCGTCTCTACAATAAATCAAAAATTAGCCGGCGTGGTGTTGCGTGCCTGTAGTTCTGACTACTTGGAAGGTTGAGGTAGAAGGATCTCTGGAGCCCAGCAGGTCGACACTGGGGTGACTGTGAGTGTGCCACTGCACTCCAGCCTGGGTGATGGAGTGAGACTCCCACCTCAAAATAAAGAAAGAAATGTGGAATTTAGTGAACAAAGTAGGAAGGTCTCCAATTTTTGTCATTTATTCAACATTTTTTCCATTTGGAAAGATTATGTAAATATGACTTTCCTTTATAGGTCTGTGTCTGCTTGTGTTTGGCCTGCTGCCTGTAGGTGTTTTGTGCCATGAAATATTACTTTTGCTTACATAACATCAACAAGGGTACTCGATCTCAAACCAGGTGAAGTAGGGATCAAAGGAAAGCCCAAACTTTACCTGTATGATGACCACTTATGTACCTAACCCTGAATTGTACCCCACACCTTTAAAATAAAACAAAAACAAAAAATAAATATTACTCTTGTTTATTCCTTTTTCTTCACCAATTGATATTGGTGCTCACTAAGAAGATTTCTAACACCACATCCAAATGTCTCGAAACAGCAATTATTTAATTTTTTTCTCTTAAAGACAGACTATATAAGATATACACAAGAAAAATAATACGTGCCTACACAAAACTTGTACACAACTGTTTGTAGCAGCATTAGTCATAATAGCCAGAAACAACTCAAGTGTTCATCACCTGAGAAATGTATAAATGTCGCATATCCATATGCTGGGATACTATTCAGCCATAATAAGGAATGAAATACTGATACTGGCTGCAACATGATGAACCTTGAAAATGCTTTGCTATGGTGAAGCAAGCCAGTCACAAAAGCCACATAGTCTATAGTTTTGTTTATATAAAGTCACAAGAGTGAGCGGATCTATACAGGCAGTAGGAGTAGTGGTTGCCTAGGGCTGGAGTTTAGGGCCAATGGAGAGTGTTAGTGGGTATGGGATTTCTTTTTGGGATGATGGAAATGTTTGAAATTTAGATAGTGGTGATGGTTGCACAGTTCTGTGACTGTACTAAAACATCACGCCACTGTATATTTTATTTATTTTTATTTTTATTTTATTTCTTGAGTTGGAGTCTCACTCTGTATCCCAGGCTATGTTGTGTATCCCAGTGTGGTGACATGCACATGGCTACTGTAGCCTCGGCCAGCTGGGCTCAGGTGATCCTTCTGCCTTGGCCTTCCAAGTTGCTGTAACTACAGATATGTGCCACCACACCCAGCTAACTTTTTGATTTATGGTAGAGACAAAGTCTTGCCAAGTTGCCCCCAGGCTGGTCTCAAACCCCTAGGCTCAGGCAATTCTCTTGCCTCTGCCTCCCAACGTGCTGGGATCACAGGTTTGAGCACCAAGTTCTCTGTCCTCTCCTTGCTGTCCCTCACCCCTTTAAGGGCTTCACTGATTGCTTGTTTTCCCTCATCCAGAGACTCCTACTCAGCTCACCAGCTGCCTTTGCTGAATGCAGGTTGATTAGGATGCTCTAAGGATGTATGCAGTGGAAGAGCTTTTCCAGTATTTGGTTTTGGCTCTCAGTAGTTTTGAGCTTTGGCAAATCCCACAAGCTCCATGAGCCTCTGTTTCCCCATCTTTGTCTAGGCTGGGCTCCTGTTGTCAGTCTCTGTGCAGGTTCAACTAGGCTGCATGGTTGGTTCTGGTGCTCATGGGGCCACAAGGCATGAGCAATGTGTGGTGCACACAGGGCATAGAGTCTTCTACTCCACCCCCCCACACTGGAAGAATATTTTGCTTCCCTGACTTTGAAATGATGGGACTTATTCTCCAGATCAAATGCATACTACTGAGAGTAAGGGTAAATTTTACCTTCAGAATCCCTTATTGTCTTGGGATAAGTATCTTTTAATATAAACCACATGCTCAGAAACAATGAGACTGTTCCCTTTGTGGATTATAAATGTGTGATACTGCATGATACTAGGTGTATTATATATGTATTCATGTGTACACACAGGTATATTCATGAGGTTGCCATTTTATGGTGGTATAAATGTAAGTGGTTTTAGAGATGACAATCATATCTATATTATTTCTCCCATTACTCTTGGTGTTTTTTAATATTCAGACACTGTAAGATTTAAATTTTCGGACCTTGGATATATATGTTCTAGAGTGTGGCTTTTCTATTCCTATTATTTCTACTGCATCCATTTAGTTTAGAAAACTAATCTGTATTATAGGGATGACATTTTTGAGAAGGCCTCGTTGAGATAGACTACACTAAAAATCAATGTTTCCAACTCTGACACTTAAAACAACTTGCTATATGTCTCAAAAACCTAAAATTGCTAACTAATCAAATTATGTTGTATTAACAGTTAAAAACACTAAGTAGAGAGTGCTTCCTTTATGTAGGTGGTTTATATGAGAATGGGTTTTTTTGTTCAATTGCTTTTATGTATACAATAACAATTGGAAAATTTTTTCATGTCTGTGTTTCAAAAATTTTTTTTTCAAATCAAATATTAAATCCAAGAAAGAAAAACTCTTTTCCAGGGAACACATTTTCTTATACCACAATGGTACTTAAGATGTATAATTTATAATGCTGAGACTCAGTGTGCAAAGTCATATGTAGCCAGGTTCCTGCCCAGCAGGGTTAGACTCTAAACAGGGATTTATTTTATTACAGCCAGCAGCACCTGCAGAAGAGGGAGGTAAAGTGTGCAGGATATTGGTTTCTGATGTACTGCCACGCAGGATGTGCCTAATCACCAAACCCATTACAGTGCAATATGGGATTTGATACCTTTACCACTTTGTTAGAGATCTGGAAAAAGAACCTTTTAGAAAAATCAGTGGATCTCTAAGTGCATCATTTGACTTGATAAACAGCTACATCTGGAAAATGGTGCTGTTTCAGCATTGGTACTGCTGAGGAATAGGAAATATTTTAAATTATGAAGGCATGTCCTATCAGGAATATTTTTTTCCAGGAATCCTGGAATACTAATAAACCCCTGAACTTTTTATGGTGGGATCAGTTTTATCTTTCATACGTTATGACCTGCTGCTTAAAATGCAGATACTTTGCAAAGGCACAATTAGCTGAAGGTGGACAGTTTGGGGGTAGGAGTTTTTTCTAGGAGGTAGGCACTGTGACCTGACCAGGATTCAGAAGAGCAGATTCTGTCATCTATGTGTCTCAGTAAGAGCGGCAACCTCTGTGAGTCCAGTCTTTAGTTCACCTTCCTGATGGGATTGTTGTGAGGGTCCAACCAGAGAATATGAAAAGGTGTCGTAGGAAGGAGAGTGGAGTAGATGTTAGCAGTTCTGTTCATTTTTGCCAAGAATGTTGGCCAGTGATTAAGACTCACTTGAATAAACTTTCCTAAATTGTTTTTTCTTACCCTCATGAGAACTTCACTAGATGTGGGGGAATTGGGTGTTAAAACTGTCTCCCTTAAAAAAAAATCACCCAAGGAAACTTTCTGCAATTTATGAAACAAAATCCCAGTGACGTTGATTTGGATGCTCCAAAGATGTCCCTAATGGAGAACTTTTTCAGTTTTTGTTTTGAGTCCCCCCCCCAGTGTTTTGAGTTTTGGCAAATCCTGCAAGCTCTGTGAGCCTGTTTTCCCAACTGTAATTTGGGGTTGTTATCGTTTGTTGACTGTCAGGAAGATTAATTGCTTTAATGTGGATGGTGCCCCTATAATGTCATAGATTTTAGTCAATATTAAGAATCTAGTACATTCAAAACATCTCTTTTTCTTCAAGTTTTAAACATAGATTAGGCACAATCTTAATGGCTAATTCATAAAGTCAACTTGATTTTTATTTGATTTCTGATATCGAGTGTTGTTTTTCAACAGATCTGTTAAAAGGGCACTTCACCCCCCCAAAAAAATGCTGTAAAAATTCCAGTGTTAGTATTTATAAAACAGTTGGAAATAGAGGGAAAAATTCTAGGCCCAAGGATGTTCAGATTAACCCAACAGTTGAAGCTGATTCTTTTACAGATCGAGGAGAGCTGTGTTTGTCTAACAATCTTAACTGTTTGGGGTTTTCTACTATTAGCCCTTGTTATTTTCCAAAATAATTACAGCTACTATACTGCTGGATCATAGGAAATTATGTACAATTTATTTGCTGTATTTAAACTATTTTAAAAGACCTTGGTTGCACATTTGCCATCTAATTTTTTTAATTGGAAAGAATAAAACTAGAAACTGTCAATACTACTTATATTTATAAAATACCCAGGCGTTTTAAAGACCTTTCATGTTTATTAACTAGTAGTAGTTCTGAGAATACCCTGGAGCTGACAGAGATAATCTAAATTGTAAAATAAGATGGGAAAGTTGACATTTTTGTGACTTCTCTAATCCTTTATGATATAGGCCTCTGTAAGTCATGTGCCTGTAACACTACTTTTCTCTGGGTCTTAAAATGGTGATTTTGGGCAGCTAAATCAGCAATAAGGGAACAGAGAGCATCTTTTGCTTAGATAGATGGTTATAAAGGTTGACAGATTGATGTAACTTTTAATACTTCAGTTCAGCTAAAGGCACTCAATGCCAGTCACCTGAAGACTTCACCCAAGAGTTGACCTATTTGCCATACTAAATAGGGAGTGGTGACTTGAAGGCTCATTCAGGTTCTGGGCACGGCAGGCAGCGTGATTGCGTGGTGCCTGCAAAGCTGTTGACTTGGGTTTTGTATTCAAGAGGACTACCTCCTCTCACGCGTCTTTCCCATGCCTCAATATTGAAGATTGTTTTCCTCTCTGAGGATCTTAAACATTTCATTGATTAAAGTGATGTCTCCTCCCTCTCCCCTATGTATTTAGGGAAGTTGCCAAGTCATGACTGAAGTAATAAAGCTTGTCTAGTTGTGCAGTGTTCATATTTTGATTCGGATCCCTTCCAGTGTTTGTAAACATTGTTTCACGTGAGTGCATTTGAAATCCAAAGCTTTCATTTCATACAGGACATAAAAAAGAGACACAGCAGCCCAGGAGATTGGAATCCATGTGTGTATATCTCTTCCCTCCACAGCTTCCTCTCTGTTTTTGTGCTTTGCTAATGAAAGCGATGAATGGAGCGTTCAAACACTTTCCAGAACACTCAAGCATTTCGTAACAAAACTGTAGAGAAATAACTGGGAGAATTTTTTTTTTTTTTTTTTTTTTGAGTCAAGGTCTCCCTTGATCGCCCAGGCTGGAGTGTAGTGACATGATCATGGCTTACTGTAGCCTCCATTTCCTGGGCTCAGATGATTCTTCTGCCTCAACCTCTCAAGTAGCTGGGACTGCAAGCATGTGCCACTTTGCCTGCCTAATTTTTTTATTTTATTTTATTTAGAAAGCAGGATTTATTGAGAGGACAGAAAAGCTCCAACAGTGGGAGGGGATTGCCCAATTTTTTTTATTTTTAGTAGGGACAAAGTCTCAATATGTTGCCTAGACTGGCCTCGAACTCCTGGACTCAAGTTATCCTCCTGACATGGCCTTCCAAAGTGCTGGGTTTACAGATATGAGACACCGTACCTGGCCTAAGTCATTTTTTTTTTTTTTTTTGAGTTGGAGTCTCTGTCAATCAGGCTGGAATGCAGTGGTACACTCATGGTCACCGCAGCCTCGACCTGCTGGGCTCAGGTGATCCTTCCGCCTCTGCCTTCCAAGTAGCTGGAACTACAGACACACGCCACCATGCCTGGCTAATTTTTTGATTTATTGTAGACATGAAGTCTCGCCAAGTTGCCCAGGCTGGTCCCCAACCCATGGGCTCAGGCAATCCTGTCACCTTGGCCTCCTAAAGTGCTGAGATTATAGGTGTGAGCCACCGTGCCTAACCCTTAGTCAGTTTTAATACATGGGATTTTAGTCTGAGGCAGAAGAGTTTGGGCTTTGGCTTGTTTTCTTCACTGATGAGGAGGGAAGCTGCTTTCTTTAAAGATTCCAGGGAGTGATATTTTCAGCTTAATCTTTGCTTTTGGTGGCATAAAGCTTTTTAGGTCAGGACTTGTGATCAAAAGCTCTTGTACAAGAGGCGCTGTTATCAGGGGAATTATTTATCTGCCTATCAGTTTGGGGAGTTGTTGACAAAGTGCCTTAAACAGTGATATCTACCACATTATTTCAGTCCCAACTTATTGGGGAGTTTTAGAGAGGTAGCAGGAGATCCAGGAGACTGTGGGGTCGGAAAATAGTAATAGCATTGCCATTATTGCTTTGGTACCATCTGGGGATCTGGTTAAAATATCCTAGTATGTATGGTATATGTTGTGTATCAGGCCCTAAGTACTGGGATCCATGCTTCATGTGAATGTGTTGATCTCATGGAGCTGTGATATTGGGTCAATCCCGAGTTTACAGGTGACAAAGCTTGGGCTAGAGAGGATCAGAATGTTTCAGAAGGTTGTACATCTGAATGCATGAGTTTGGCCTTCTTAGGCAGACCCCTCTGACTTCAGAGCCTGCACTGTGAATCACTACACCATGGCATACTGATGTGGCCCATGCATTTTAGGATGCTGCAGTTCCAGGAGAAAGAGTAAACAGTGCCCATGGAGAAGAGTGGGATTTCTTCTGACTTCAGTTTGCTTGAATGGCTTATGGTTTGGGGAATAGATGCACCTTTAGGATGACCTTCAGGTTGGTGGTGGTCAACGAGGCTTGTAACTGTCAAAGACTTTTCCTCTTCAGGAGTGTCCCATGGGCCGGCAGCAGTAGCATCTCTTGGAAACTTATTAAAAATGAGACTTTTGGAACCCATTCTAGACTCTCTGTATAAGAATCTGTATTTCTTTTTTTCTTTCTTTCTTTTTTCTTTTCTTTTTTGAGTTGAGGTCTCACTCTGTCACCCAGACTGGAGTGCAGTGATGTGATCACAGCTCGCCATAGCCTCAAACTCCTGGGCTCAAGGGATCCTTCTGTTGCAGCCTCCTGAGTAGCTGGGACTACAAGTGCATGTTACCATGCCCAGCTAATTTCAGAATTTTTTATAGAAAAGAGGTCTTGTTATGTCACTCAGGCTGATCTCAAACTCCTGGGCTCAAGCAATCCCCCTGCCTTGGCCTCCCAAAATGTTGGGATTACAGGTGTGAGCGAGCCACCATGCCCAGCCAAGAATCTGTATTTTAGCCAGATCCCCAGATGGTACCAGAGCGGTTGCTGTGAATCCTAGCTGCAAGATAGGAATATCTAAAGGTCTTTAAAAACCTGTTGCACAAGCTCTACACACCCAAGGACATCAGATCTCTGGGTCAGGATTGGATACTGGTATTTCTATAAAGCTCTTCAGGTGGTTGTTTATGCAACCAATGTGAAGAACTGCTGGTCTGGGCCAACCTCCAGGCCCTTTGGGGTTGTTGCATTATGTGATCTGGGACCCTGGTCACCTTTTGGCTGTGTACTGAGATTTCCAGAACACAAGTATAGAAGACCAGCCAAGAAGCTGAAGGCCTGGTCACTTGTGTGATAGCGGGCCACTCTGTACATTTTCATTTCTGACTGTTGATGTCACTCAGTTCTTCTGCCTGTTGATTTTGTTGGATTTTACTCATGAGAACAATGGGCAACTTGTGTGTTAGGTACTCTTCAGGTTTTAGCTGTTAACTCTTAATGATGTCTAGTGTGAGTTTAATGGTCACCCTACTAAGCAGAGGTGGCTTACAGGGTTAAGGAGGGGCAGTAAGGACAGTGAGGGGGTTGTAGTGAGGGGGAGAAAGGAAAGGCCAGGTTGAGTAAATTATAGGAGTTATGTTGTGAGCCAGTTGATGTCTTTTGGGTATTTGTGATCTACAGAAACAGGACAACTAATATTTTTAGTTTTGTGTAGAGAAAAGTGCTTGTGAGCAGTGGACTAAACACCTTTCTTGCTAGTTTTTCTTCAAGCCTGTTTGCAGATATGCTTCTATTTGCTGGAGGAACAATATTAGAGAAGACTGCTAGCACATCCTCTGAAGGCCTGCTCTTGGAGTAGTCCCATGGAGCAAGTCCTGTCCGGCACCAGAGTGCGCATGGCCTGCCTGCTGCTGGTAGATAGGAGCTCCTGGCCATGCTGCCTTGTGATCCTAAATGTGGGTCACAGGATTTGTGTGTCTGTGCATCAATTGTATTATCTTCAACCTAGCAGTGTTAATTTTGTTCTTCTCGTCAGCATGGCTCCTTGTATCCTGTGCATGAGGGGGGAACCTTCCCAAAGGGAGTTTATTGATAAAGAATTGTGTATTTATTCTTACATGTTTAAACTTCATTCACCTTCAAAGTACTCTGTTTGATGCGTTACACCTATTGCGATGCTTTTCCCACTGCTCAAAATAGTTTTTGAACTTGTCAATTTTGATGACTTTTATTGCTTCTGCTGTTTTTGGTTTCAGCTCTTTCACATTTGGCAAAATGTTTCCCTTTGAGGACATTTTCATCTGGGGAAACAACAAAAAAAGCTGCTTGGGGCATGATCGGGTGAATAGGGAGGGTGGGACATGGGGTCATACCATTTTGGGGTCAAAAACAGCTGAACCCTTAGCACAGTGTGGGCAGGTTGTTCATTTAAATCATTCATTATGAAATGGGTGTTGAAGGAATCTCCAGAGAAAAATTCACTGAAGCTGAAACACAGCCTCTCACAACAATGCTAGCTGGTACACTGATGCTGATGGTTTCCTAGAACACTAATCTAGTGGAGGAAGCCTACACTACACTACAAGGGGCCTACCCTCCAAACAACAATTTGGGTTTTTTTGGGTCCCTCCTTGTATTTATACATTTCATACACTATTAGAAGTAGGAAATGCAGGACAGATTACCCAGAATTTGCCAGCCTTCCTTTAGACAGCTTGGACTGGCAGAAGGGACTCAGGTGGCTCTGGGACCCCTTCCGTCTGTCCCTTCCTGGGGTGCTCCTATGGTGCTGTGTATACTTAGCAAACTAAGAACACAGCACTGTGCTCAGAGTGTTTGTGGCATGACTGGTGAGAGGTGATTAAAGCAGGAAATAATTTCTTCAAGGGTACTTTCAGAGCTGCAAAGTGTTCTTTGTAATTAAATTTTAAAATATTGTCTTTGGGCAACCCCTTTGGGTCCCCTCCCACTGGGGGAGCTTTTCTGTCGACTCAATACATCCTGCTTTAAAAAAATTATATATATAGATATATATATATATAATATTATATAATAATATAATAATATGTTTATATATATATATATATATATATATATATATATAGTCTTCAAATACACTGCAGCTCTAAGAACTTACTAGTACTGAATTTTTATAGACTTGATGGAAATTACTTTAGTCAAACTCATAATGTCTCTGATAGCAATGCCCATGTAAGAATTTTTAAAATCTTCTTTTTTTTTTTTGTGAGTTGGTGTCTCACTCTGTCGCCCAGGCTGGAGTGCAGTGTCATGCTCATGAACACCCCAGCGTCGACCTGCTGGGCTCCAGTGATCATTCTGCCTCAGCCTTCCAAGTAGCCATAACTATAGGTGTGTGCTACTGCACCTGACTAATTTTTGATTTGTTGTAGAGACAAGGTCTTGCCAAGTTGCCCGGGCTGGTCTCGAACGCGTGGCCTCAGGCAATCCTCTCATCTTGGTCTTCCAAAATGCTGAGATTATAGGCTGAGCCACCAAGCCCAGCCAAGAATTTTTAAAATCTTATTCAGGAGTTTCAAATAGCACTTTACTCCAAATGTTTTTAAAAAACGAATGTGTATTTAGGCATTGTTACTTGACAAACCATCAAAAACTTAATGGCTCAAACCAACAACTATTTAATTATATCTCATGATTTTGTGGGTCAGGAATTTGGGCAGGGCTCAGCTGGGTTACGCTTTCACTCCACTTGGGGTTACTTGGGATGTTTCACCAGCAGGTGACCTGGTCTGGGGGTCCACAATGTTTCATTCACATGTCTGGTGCCTGGTGGGGGTGACTGGAAGGTTGGGCTCAGCTGGCACTGTTGACTAGAGCACCTGTATATGGTGACTTCATCATCAAGGTCTCAGGATGGTTGGATTTCTTGTACTGTGGTTCAGGGTTCCTGGAGAGTGTCCTAAGAGTCAGGAAGAAGCTGCCACTCTCTTAAGGCCTGGCTAGACCTGGAAGACAGCATGACATCGTTTCTCCTGTATTCTGTTTACCAGCTTTATTCTGTTTACCAATTCAGGGGATGGGACATGGACTCTTCTTTTTCAAGACCATGTGGTTATTTTTATTCTGCCTTGGGTATCTGTGCATTTGTGTATCACACATAACATCAAACATTTATTTTTATTGTCATGTGTCATAGTTTAAAATAGTCTTTTTCTAGATCTAGGCAAGGGTAATAAAATGTATATTCTGAACTTTTGAAGCTGACAAACCTAAGAAGCAGTTAGTGTTTATATTTCATTAGCCCAAGATCTGACAGCTTTCCCAGGCTGTATGGTAGAAAGAGATAATGATAATAACATCTTAGGTTTATGTGGCATCTTCTGAGAGGTTCAAAGTGGTTGTGCCACTCATGATTCCTTTATGGGAATATCCTGTGAGGCAAATAAGCCATAGTACCCCCAAGTTCATACACAGATGGGAGAATACAGTAATTCCATCAATCTACTAATAAACAGTGTTCAGAAACCCACTCTTGTAATAATCTGTTTGCTGATTAGAACTTGAATGTGACTCTGCCTGTCTTAGATATGATTCGATAAGATGGTAGAAATTGACTTTTGTGTATCTGGTAATATTTTAAATATAGCATTTACCAAAGAAGTATTATGTTTAAAGAGGAGTGTGAGTGGTGGCTCACACCTGTAATCCCGGCGCTTTGGGAAGCCAAGGTGAGAGGATCACAAGAGCCCAGGAGCTTAAGACATAGTGAGACTCGATCTCTACAAAAAATAAAAATAAAAAATTTAGCTGGTCATGGTGGTACACACCTATAGTCTCTGCTACTTGGGAGGTTGAGGTGGGTGGATCGTTTGAGCCCAGGTGTTCAAGGCTGCCAAGAGCTGTGATCATACCACTGCACTCCAGTCTGGATGCCAGCCCTTATTTCTATAAAAATTTCTATAAAACCTTATTTCTATAAAAATTTAAACAGTTATATTTCTAATGTGGAATTTTTGAGAGGAGAAACTTAAGGGTATTGCATCACAGGGATGTATCTGATGGATTAAAGTCTACATTCTCAGTATAGAGCCAAAGACACAATAATGGAAAGTGTATAGGTAGTTGTGTGACTGTCGCTGTTGTGAGTATGTGGCCAGGACTGAGGGTGACACTGGGAGTGGGAAACCTTGTTCCCTGTGGGGTATCTATTCATTCCTGAATCCCCCCATTGTGGAAGCATCTCCTTGTTCTTATGTGATGTTTTCAAGAATAGTTTAGCCATATGTCACATTTGCTTTGCCTCTGCTATTTAGAGATACCCTTGGAGTATGATGCAGCTCCACTGTAATACTCCAAGTGTAAATTCATTCAGTTTTAATTAATTGCTTTTTTCTTTTTTAGAGACAAGGGTCTCACTATGTTGCCCAGGCTGTTCTCGAACTCTTGGGTTCAAGCAATTCTTGGTCTCCCAAAGTGCTGAGATTACAGGCATGAGACACCGCACCCATCTTCATTCGGCTTAACTTAAAATGAGATACTTTACATAGGACTGGTGGGCATCATCAGACTTTGGGAATAAACACTTCTTCAGCCACCATTTGTTTTTTTTGTTGTTGTTGTTGAGTTGGGGTCTCACTCTGTCACCCAGACTGGAGTGCAGCGGCCGCTCCCGGCCACCGCAGCCTCGACCTGCTGGGCTCTGGCGATCCTTCCGCCTCAGCCTTCCAAGTAGC
>CAUYQG010230611.1:0-13206 GCA_963574415.1 Tarsius wallacei
CCTTCGAGTGTTTGAGAGTTGTTTTCTTTGTTGTGTTTTTATTAAAACAGAGATATTATTTTTTTTTATTTCTCTGTCTCTCTCTCTCTCTCTCTCTCTCTCTCTCTCTCTCTCTCTCTCTCTCTCCCCCCCATTCCCCTCTTCCTTCCCTTTCTTGTGCAAAATGTTGATCAGTGTATCCGGTTGGCCTTAGGTGACTATGCCCTTGAACTGCTTCTGTTGGGTCACCTGTGTGCTTCCTCTTTCTTTTTTTCTGTTTTAGGATCCCAAGCATCCTTGTCGTGATAGTACACGATTGAGATGACCTGACCTTGGTTTCTCTGGTTCTCTCACTCAGCCTCTCTGCCCTCTTCTGTCCTGCAGAGCGCTACGGAGGGAGGGATGGAAGGTGGCTGAATGTACGAGTGCCCAGAGTGTGGCCAGGCACCACGGAAGGGGCCTTCCCCTGCTGTCTCAGTTAACCCCAGTTAGTACCCTTCAGGGCAGGCTTTGATAGCCCCATTTAACTGGGGCTTAAAGGAGTTGAATAATGTGTCCACTGTGTCATGCTTGGGAAGTTTATGGTCCGGATTTGGGTCTGAGTCCAGCCATGACATCATTTATCAGGACTCTGCCATGACACCTGCATCTTTTTCCTGGTTCGGTCTTTACTATTCCCCAGGAAAGGCTCACATGAAGTCAGTCCTGTCCTATACTCGTCGGCCTGTTTTGTTTGATTTGTGTCTCCTCTAACATGGTTTAACTGGAAAAAAAGCTAGAATTGGTGATAAGATAAGCAGATCTGATGGAGACTTAAGTATTCATCCACCCCAGCCCTTCATAAATTGTAGTTAAGAGAAGTTGCCCAGGATACTAGTGAGAATGCGGGGGTGGGGGGTTCTGTGCAAATAAATACAGACAATTATATTTTCCTGAGTCTTAAATCTACTTACGTGCATTATGCCAGAAGGGAGTGTAGTATACAGAATCTCCCAAATTTGTTTTTGTTCACATCTAACTTTGCTAGAAAGCAAAAATCCGATTAAGACAGGTTTGTCTTTAACTCCCTCAAGCTGACTTTCCTTGTGAAGGATGAAAGGGAATGACGGCTTGACAGTTTCAGTTATGAGTGAGACTGTCTGCTGCTGGTATACTGTTACCCCTGGGGTCTCAAATGTAACAAACATGAGGAAGCAGTCTCATAGGGTAGCTTTGGCCCTTCTTGGAGTTTCCAGCCTCAAGTGGTCTGAAATGTATCATATCATAGGTAATGCACATTGCCGATTTCTCTTTATGATTGAGTTCCTTTATTCTGTTCTCTATTCCTGCTTTACAATGTTTCATGTTTAATGGACCTATCCCGAGTGCCGTGCAGAATGCGGGATTCACTTATTCTGGAAAACGTACTCTGTAAGATTGGATTTGAGGAGTTCTTGGGTTTTTATTATTTTGTTTTGTTGTTTAAAGGAGGGAATGAGGATAAGGATTCAAGTCATAATGATAATTAAAATGTTGTCCAATTGAACGCTTACACCTAACTTTTTCCTCATTCTCTTCCCAAAGAATGCTTTTTATTTGGGGGAAATACTGTCTAGTGTTGAATTTGTTGTGTTTTTCTGGGTAAAGGTACTGAGTCCTCGAGTGTGGATGTAAGATATTTAGGGTCACCCCAATGATTAATGGAGTGTGTCTGTTGATGTCAAATTCACAGAACATAGACTATAACACTCTCTTTGGTTAAAAAAAAAATGACAGAATTCAACTAACACAGAAATGGGCACATGAGATCACACACAAAGGGATAGCTTAGAACTAGGAAAACACCTCATTACAGGGCAAAGCGACGGACTTGTTCTTTTTACTCAAAGGAAAATCAGAGCCCTGTGGACCTGTGAACATCCACATTTATTTCAGTGTTATGGAAGGCTGTGTAGAAAGCTTACACTCTGGAAATGGCAGTGGTTGACATGAAAGTGACAATATAAAAACTGGGTGTTTTTGCAGTGGGCCATATGTTCTCTTTCTCAGAACGCCAGTGTCCCCGAGCGGTCCAGCACCGTGTCCAGGAGAGTCTCTGAATGACAGTTCTCCCCTCCCGGCCTCTCTCAGCCTCCCCTCTTGTGCTGTGTGCCTCTGGCATGCAGAGCGAACTCCCCTGTGTCTGCGAAAAGCCAAGCTTCTCTCTCCCTAGCCCAAAAAGCTGGGCTTTTCCCTTACCCCATTGACCCTTGCGTTTAGGAAAAAGGAGGCAACTTTTTCCCGAACAACCATGTTTGAAAGTTGGAATTACTGAGGGTGCTTGCAGGCTGTTGTTTCCTAGGATCTGGCTAGAGAAGGTTCTGTCCCTCAATGGGACAAAGTCTATAGCAGAATTCAGAGGATGTGCGTTGTGGCCACACAGTGATCCGGTCACTCCCCAGCTGCAATCATGGAGCGACCATCCACATGTCAGGCCTCCGTTCCCGCCCTGGGAAATAAGACAGAGAGGCCACGTGATCTCCAAGATGTCGTTTGTTGTTCTTCTGAAATTCGATGTATTATTTAAATTTTAATACCTCCGATAAATAAATGAGATGTCTCCTGAATTTATTTTGAATATGTCATGGATGGCCAAGAATGTTCACGGTCAATGAATCATTTCAAGAAGTGCTTCTTCAGTTTTCCGTGGGATTGTGTTTCGGTTGAAGTGTGTCCTTTGTGATGTGTTTCAGCCTGTCTGTGGGCTGAGCTGGTCTCACACGCCAAGTGATAACAGACTGGATTCCGTGCTTTATGACTCAATCAGCCAGCTCTCAAAGGGATGCAGATTATGAAAAAAACATGTAATTTATAATTTATCCCAGTAGTATAATTAATTTATCGCCTGAAAAAATAGACCCTGGATTATAACTCTTTTTGTCCCACAAGTGTGACTCAACCTGGAAAGCATAAACATTTGGAAGTTATTGCAATTTATTAAATGTGTAGTATGAGACTCATACCCTTCCTCGGTTGCCGCCCAACACGGAGAATTATTGTAGTTGGCTGGAGTTTTTCTTATATCTCAGTGGTGCAATTTTCCCACCAGTAAGAAAATGGAGTGGGTAGCATCGAAAAATAATAAGCGGTTAAACAGTGATCTTACATGCCTTTGTGATGAAATCCTGTGGAAGATGGAGGCTGTGTGTCATTAAGTCATGGAAGTCTGCGGCGACTGAAAAGGAAATTGCCGGACTGACAGCAGGTGTTCGTCAGCTCTGTTCATCGGAGTGTAAGCTGATGAACAGAGAAGTTAGTTCATAGCGTCATAGAATCTGGCGTGAAGGATTATACCATCCAAAACCAGCCAGATTTGGGGGGGGAGCAGGGACAATTTTTTCCCTCTCTTCCCACTGTAAGAGTAAAAGATGCTTATTGTAGAATTTGGGGAAAGAAAAAAAAATGGGAGCTAAAAATCCCTAATAGTGTTGTCATCTTAAGATGACTACTTTACTTCCCGATGGGCGCTTTTGTTTATATCTCTCTCTATAGCATTCATGTATCTGTGTGTGCATGTGTGTTTCTTTTTCACGGTGTTTTCTGTGTGCATTTTCCACAAGGTCAAATAGGTCATAAATGACCAAAGGACACTGGGAACTTCCATCATTAGGACTCCTAAGTTGTACGAGAACGAACCCCAAAAAACCAGAATTGATTTATAAAAAGTTAGGTACTTATTCTCACATGTTTAAATTTCAGTCACCTTCAACGTACTCTCCTTTTGATGCGATTCACCTATTGAGATGCTTTTTTTCCCCACTGCTCTAAACAGTTTTTGAACTCGTCCGTTTTGATACCTTTTTGTGTTCCTGCCATTTTTGGTTTCCCCTCTTCCACATCACAAAATGTTTCCCTTTGAGGACTTTATTCATCCAAGGAAACAAACAAACAAAAAGGTAGCTCAGGTCGAAATTGGGTGAATAGGGAGATGGGGCACGGGGCCATGCTGTTTTTGGTCAAAAACTGCTGAACACTCAGCCCAACGTGGAAAGATGTGCTCGTAAATCACTCATGCGTTGGGTCAGCACGTTTAAGGAATCTCCAAAAAAAAAAATTCGCTGAAGCCAAACACAGCCTCTCACAGTAACGCCAGCTGGTCCATGATGCCAACGGGTTCCTAGAACATTTCCCTGGGGGGAGAAGCCTGTACCATGAGGGGCCTGCCCTCCAAAAGATAATCCCAGTTTTTTGGAGGATTCTCCTCTCACGTCCTTTCTACTAGGAAGCTTTGCCTGTGCCAGTTCGGTAGTCATTTCTTATTTATGCTGTTGTTCATACTTTGTCAGCCTTCCCATCTTAATAGTTTTTCCAAAAGAGGTTGCGTACGGAAGTTGAAAATATGAAATCTCTTAATCTAGTTTATATATGGACCCATACAAAGCAAAAAAATCAGTCATGGTCCAAAGAGGTATCTGAGAACGTATCTGTTCCATCTCTTCTCCTCGGGTAGAACAGCTCAGATCCTCTCAAGCTGTCAGAGGACCTCCTGAAAGCAAAATTATAAACGACAGAGAGTGGTTAACACCCTCTGATGTCAGCAACTCAGTTCTCCCACCTAACTTCAGTATTTTAGGGAAGAGCTTAAACCCCATTTCCTTTCCATTTTTCTTCATTGTCAGTGGGGAACAACTGATTGCCTCTTTTGTAAAATTGCTTTTTCCCAATATACAAGCAAGATCACATTACCCTTGAACTTTCTCTTCGTGTTAAATGTCTTCTCTTCATCCTCTGCTGCGCTACAAAAAGCTCACTGCGAACACCACAAACATGGTGCCCGGCATACGGTATGCATACAGGAGATGCCTTTGATTGTACTTCAGTATGGGTTGTTAATTACTGTGTAAATTAAGTATCACCTTCCTTCTCAATCACCTTCTTCCCATCCCATACCCATTTCTGTCCTGGTTAGTGCTACTGGGAAAAGCCCCTGTGTCCAACTTGATTCAGCAACTAGGTCCATGGTTGAGAGAGTACTTGGAAAGGCCACTTGCAAGAACTTGACCAAATCCTTAGTCCGTTACTCTTCCCGTCTCCAGTTTATGTACTTTACAGTTTGCAATGCATTCAGTGTCTTAGCAAGCATTTATTGAGTGTCTGTTGTGCAATACCCGAGGTCAAAGTGCTAGGGCATCAAGGGCTTAACGCAGCCCTTCAATGTGCTTAAAGCAGCCCTTGTCCTCAGGGAGCTTACAGTCTGGTAGACAGGATGGAATGTAACCAAAAAATTGTGATGTACTGTGTTTTCTTTTTTTTTTTTTTTTTGAGTTGGCGTCTCACTCCGTCGCCCGACTGGAGTGCAGTGGCCGCTCCTGGCCACCGCAGCCTCGACCTGCTGGGCTCCGGCGATCCTTCCGCCTCAGCCTTCCAAGTAGCTGGAACTACAGGTGCGCGCTACCACGCCCGGCTGATTGTTTTTTTATTTATTGTAGAGATGAGGTCTCGCCAAGTTGCCCAGGCGGGTCTCGAACCCGCGGGCTCAGGCAATCCACTCACGTCAACCTCCCAAGGCGCGGGATTACAGGCTGAGCCACCGAGCCCGGCTAACTTAAGGTATTTTTGAAGGTTTAATCAAGCAAAGTTGAGGAAGCAACCACATGTATTGATCAGTTAGGGTGGCAGTAAAGTTGGTATAGAAGGCGATGGTGCTCACACTTGAGCATAGATTAGAACCACCTGGAGGGCTCACTGAAACATGTATTTTTGGATCCAGGTTTCTGACCCAGTAGGTCGACAGTGAGGCCTGAAAATCTGCAGGTTTAACAAGTCTCCAATGACACTAATGCTCCTCCTGGTCTAGAAACCACATTTTGAGGATCACTGAGTTCTCACTCTGTCCACTATATCTGTAAATGCACAGTGACCAAAAAACGCAAGAGAGTTTTATTTCCCTTTCACAAAACAGTCCAGAGCAAGTGTTCTTGTTCAGTCACTCAGGGATCCAAGGTTCACTGAAACCACCGCTAACCACTAGAAGGACCATCTATAGATGGAAGGAGAAAAGGGTATCAAGAAAGAAGACCTGTTTCTAAAAGCCTTGTCATGGAAGTAATATTGCTTACACTCACATTTCATTGGTGAGAATGAGTCATATGACCATGTCTTGATGCAAAGGTCTATGGGAAATGTAGTCCCTCGAGGCACAGCCATTTCCCAGTAATAATTCTATAAAAAGGAAAGGAGAACGCATGTTTTTGTGAACACCAAGTCATCTCCACCTCAGTATCCACAAATGTAACCCACTCTTACCTTTGCTGATTTTCTTCTCCATTACCAGAAGGCCAGTCTCCCATTTTGTTGCCCATCCAAACCTCAACACCCTTCTGGTTATATTTAACCTCCACCAGAATTCCCAATAAAAATATCCAGTCTTTATCTTGGTATGAAACTAAAGTAAATTTCCCCGAAGAGTTTGTTGTTTCCTTGAGGATATTTATAATGATCATTATAACCTTAGAGAAAAAGATTCATTCTTCATCAGTTAATCAGAAGGAAAAGATAAACTGCATTTTGGAAAAGTTTTTTATAAAAGACTTATCACAGTCAAGTATAACATCAGATTTGTCTTCAAAATATAACAAATAAACAAAGGAAATATGTAATGGAAGGTGCTTAAAATAATTAATATCTTAATATTTTAACCTAACTATCCTCCTTGTGATAAGTTAGTAGTTTTTAAAATACTGGGATCTAAAGTGAGTTACAGGTCAGGCATGGTGGCTCACATCTGTAATCTCTGCACTCTGGGAGGTTGAGGCAGGAGGATTGCTTGAGGCCAGGAGTTTGAGGCCAGTCTAGGTAACATAGCAAAACCTCATCTCTACAAAAAAAATTTAAAAATTACCCAGACATGGTGGCGCATGCCTGCAGCTACTTGGGAGTCTGAGGCAAAAGGATAGCCTGAGCCTGAGAAGTCAAGCCTGTGGTGAGCCGTGATCACGCCACAACATTCCAGCCTAGCAACAAGAGTGAGATCCCAACTCAAAAAAATAAAAATAAAGTGAGCTAAAGAGGTGATCCGTGGACTCCTAAATCAATTGAAACTAACAATGTGAAAATAATATGAAAAGTGACTCATTTAGCATTGCAAGTAGCAGAAAACTGACCCAAGCTAGCTTAAGCACAAAAGGAACTTATTGTTTCACCTAAGATGAAAAGTCCAGAGGAATTAGACACAGCTGGATATTTCATCTCAACCAATGTCACTAGGACTGTTTTTCTACATCTGTCGGTCTCATGTTGCAACTGATAACACCAACAGGTCTAACCCCTATGCCCCCTTTTTAGGTCCAGCAGAGAAAATCAAGAGTTCCTCAGTGAGGAAAACATTACTGACTCGTTGGACCTGAACATTGAGCCCTATGTTCATCCTTAAACTAATCCTCATAGGCCAGGGGAACTAATTGGGGATCTCATGTGTGGAGTCAGTTTCACTTAATCCAAGCAAACTATGAGTTGGAGAAGGTGGCTGTCTAGAGCAGGAGTCCCCAGCCCCCAGAACCACAGACCTTATCGGTCTGTGGCCTGTTAGGAACCCGGTCATGCAGGAAGTGAGCGGCAGGCGAGCAGAGCTCGGTCTTCTGTCAGATCAGCAGCGGCATTAGAGTCTCATAAGAGCACAAACCTTACTGTGAACCGCGCATGTGAGAGATCTAGGTTGCACACTCCTTAGGAACCATAGAGATGAACATTGGAGGTGATGTTTGACTGCACTCCCCTGCCCCCTCCCCCTCCAACCCTACCCACCTACCTCACCGCCTGTCTGTGAAAAAATTGTCTTCTGTGAAACCCCTCCCAGATGCAAAAAAAATTGGGGACCACTGCTCTAGAGAGGAATTGGGTTAAGGTTACAGTTGGGATTTGAGAAAGCTCATTGCCTCACCCTAGTTTAGGGCACATTGGAGCCAGGAGCCAAGTAGAGAGGCATAAAAATGTCAGCTTTATGAAATTGCTTTAGGTCTGGTAACCAAGTGAGCTT
The DNA here is from genome assembly GCA_963574415.1 of Tarsius wallacei. Classification (NCBI taxonomy): domain Eukaryota; kingdom Metazoa; phylum Chordata; class Mammalia; order Primates; family Tarsiidae; genus Tarsius; species Tarsius wallacei. Next base: position 7,973 of record CAUYQG010230611.1, read on the forward strand.
GCTGATTCCTAAGTTCGGTGGCCCTGTCCCATCCTAGACACGCAGTCTCCCTTGGGGCCTGCCCTTGTCGGATTTATGACATAGGGAAGAGCAGATGCTTTCTGCCAACTGGTAAGTGGCAGAGAAAATAGAAAGGGGCTGAGTTTAACATGTTCATCCATTGCACCCAAACTCGCCCATCAGGTAATTCACTCCTTCTCCCCTGAGGAGAAAGGGGAGGCGGGGAACGGGGAACAAGGGGCCTGGGAGTGTTACCCTGAAGAAGTGCTTACATGGAAAAACAAAGAACAGAGAGCGTCTCCTCTCAACACGTATAGGGAGAGTAAATAAATGGTGAGAGCAACAACAACTGTCCACTACAAATAGAAAATGAGACTTACTTTTAAATACAGAGTCAAACAGATGCATCCAAATGGTTAGACTGCTAACCATTTGAGTTACAAAATGATATTAATCCTACCTGCGGTGGAGATCCCATAATGTTCTGTGGATACTGCACTTCACCGTGGTTCCCTGATCTGATTTAGTGTTTTTCTGTAGATGAAAGGTAACCTAGTTTCTTGGTCAGCTCAGGCTGCTAAAACAAAATATGATAGACAGGGTGGCTTATAAACGACAGACATGTATTTCTCATGGTTCTGAAGGCTGAAAGTCCAAGGTCAGGGTTCCAGTATGACTAGGGGCTGTCGAGGGCCCTCTTTGGGTTGCAGACTGCTGACTTGTATCATCACATGGGGGAAAGAGCTCAAGCTAGCTGTCTGGCCTTTCTTTTTTATTTTTATTTTTTTATTTGAGTAGGAGTCTCACTGTCGTCCAGGCTGAAGGGTAGCGGTACGCTCACGGCCACTGCAGCCTCAGCCTCCTGGGGTCAGACAGTCCTTCCGCCTCAGCCTTCCAAGCAGTTGGAACTACAGGCACACACCACCACACCTGGCTAATTTTTTGATTTATTTTAGAGACGAGGTCTCACCAAGTTGCCCAGGCTGGTCTCGAACCCCTGGGCTCAGGCAACCCTCTCGCCTCGGCCTCCCAAAGCACTGGGATTACAGGCATGAGCTACTGTGCCCAGCTTCTGGCCTCTTTTTATAAGGGCACTAATCCCACTCATGAGGGCTGCACCTTCACGACCTAGTCTCCCAATGGCCCCAGCTTCTCATGCCATCACATTGGGAATTAGATTTCAACATATGAATCTTGGAGGGACACAAACATGTTGTGCGTAACACCAAGCATAAAAGTGTACTTTATTGAGATTTCTGCTCTGGGATGAAGTGGGAGTGAGGAGACAGAAGAATACAGATGAAAGCTTAAGAAAGAGATTCAAGCAAACTAAAGAGGAGATCTGTCTTGAACTGGACCTGATTCTAGAGCATAAACTCCATGAGAACAGGCTTTCTGTCCGTTCTGCCCACCACAGTCTTTTTCTCCCGTGCCTAGCATGGGGTTTAGAGAGAGGCTTCTGGCACACAGTAGGTGCTCAATATACATTTGTAGGATGAATTGGGAGAGGGAGTTTTGGAATCAGAAGAAAAAAATAAATCTTCTTTTTTTGGGTTTAAAAATAACTTTGCATTTATTATTTTTAAGTAACTATAAAGACAATCTTAATACCAGCTCACCATCATACTTTCAGTCTGATAAATGCAAGTGTCGTCAAAAAAGTTACTTTATCACATAACACGTGACTTCTGGAAACTTGAATGATTCCAGGCCATATGTGAACTCTAAAAATAAATCTTGTTTGGGGTTTTAGTGCCCCAAAAAGAGCAGTGTCATTTGGGATCTAAGAGTCTGAATGGACAATGCGTAAAATGATCTTGCTTCTTGCTGGTGGAGGGATAACCAGTTCACCTAGAAGTGCTCAAGAATTAGGGAACCAAAAATGATCTGAAGTGACAGGAGTCTTAGAGGTCATTTAATGCAGTCATTCCCCAAAGTGGCTGCACATTAGAAACACCCGGGGAGCTTTTTAAAAATCCTGATACGCAGGCCAGTCACCGTGGCTCACGCCAGTAATCCCAGCACTTTGAAAGGCCGAGACAGAAGAATCACTTGAGGCCAGGAGTGGCCAACCAGCCTGGGCAACATAGCATGACCTTGTCTCTACAAAAAATCAAAAACAATTAGCCGGGTGTGGTGGCACACACCCGTGGTCCCAGCTACTCGAGAGGTTGAGGTGGAAGGATCGCCTGAGCCCAGAAGGTCAAGGCTGTGGTGAGCCGTGATCGTGCCACTGCACTCCAGCCCGGGCAACAGAGTGAGACTCCAACACACACAAAAGTAATATAAATAAATAAACATTCTGGTACCCAGATCCCACATCCAGCCATCCATAATTCACAACAGGAGGATGACAGGAGAAGCGTGTAAAGCCCTGGGGCCAGGCCCAAGCCTAATTCCCTTTGTCTCCCTAGGATCACACAAGGCCAGGTTTTTTTTTTCACTAGAGGCAAGTAAATAGAATGCATTCTCAAATGGCTATCTCAGAAGAAGCCACTTCCTGGTCACTTGGGTGTCCCCCTAGGACACTGGGATCATCAGGGCAATGACAAAGAGGAATGATGCCTTCTGCTAGTTAGACCCAACCCAGTTTTATCACAACATTCTCAAAAAAGACTGTCAGATGAGCGAGTCTATCTGCATCATATCATACTCCCTCAGACACATTCTTCAAACCATCACCCAACCAGGACGGTGAAAATTTTGATTTCAAAGTTTCCCCCATCAGACCCTACAGTCCCTTGCAGCGCTTGGAACCATGGGGTGAGCGCATGGTGAGCGCAGAGGCAGAAACCACACATGGTGGCACAAGAGAGAGTGACCCCACTGAAGGAGCTTTTAAGGGGTCCCTCCAATATCATGGGGTCCCCCGGGGATGGGGGGTCCAACCAATCAGTCTCCCAGCATCTCTCCCAGGTCCCCTCGGCCCCAGAAAGAACCAGGCAGCTCTCAGCAGCCCGCTCCCTGAAAGTCACAGACCCCCATCATATGCCCCAGGAATGGGTCTTTTGCAACTTCCCTTAGGCGGGGATGCCGTGGACTAACAGATACTGCGGTCAGGAAGGTTTTGATGCTGTGTGCCGCTAATAATCTCTTTTCTTCAGTTGCAGCTTTTGTTCCTAATCACCGCCCCTTGGACCACTGGGGATGCAGGATCACAGCCCGGCCTTCCTCACAACCTCTCACCAGAAGTTCCTCCTGCAGAATGATCATCTCAAACGCAGCCCCAAGCAACCCCATCTTCCTCCTTAAGCCACCCTTAAGTGGGCTGGCTCCAAAATGACAAGTCCCAGGAGTCGGTCCTCTTCCCCCATCACCACCTGCCCTGCTTGGGTCCCCTGCTGGCTACCCTGGGGAGCTCTAGTGAGTCACAGGACACCCCTAGCACCCTCCCCCTCCTCTCCCTGCATGGGCTTTGAAATTCGGTGAGCGTTCCTGCAGCATCCTGGGCACCACTGATGACAGCAGGGCTCTGGCTGCCACGCCAAGGAGTTACAGAATTAATTATTCTCTCTTCTACCGGGGAAGGCGTGAGGGGCTGAGCCCTGAGAAGCTCGTGGAATTGGAGTCCAGTCAGCATTAAGTCTCCAGGCTGGAAACCAGGGGGAGGTTCTCATTCAATTCTTCCACCCCTCCTGTGCCTTTTAACTAACTTTGAAATTCCTCTGGCTGCTGCTGGGGCTTCCGTGCTGTTTCCAAGGGCTGGAGCCTGATTTATTTGGTAACCATTGCAGGAATTTCAGAAAATGAGAACCGGAGGAGAAAGCTAGGCCTGAAGTAATTAAGATGATTTGTTACACATGATTCAGATAGGCACAAAGGGCTACCTGAACACAGAGAGAATAGCAGATCAAAGGACCAGCAGGCTCGGAGTGGGAGCGCCTCTCCAAAGGAAAGCAGGCCATCTGAAGGCGCCCACATCACTGCCAAATTAAAACACCTCTCCACATTTTTATCTCTTCCCAGAGACAAAACAGAGGGAGGAAAAAAAAAATTTTTAACTTTGGCTCTCGGCAGTTACCTTCCAAAATGAAAAAAATCCAATGTGCAAGCCATATTTACAAGTTCACACGTTCTCCCCACCTGAAATCATCTGTCCGTGGAAAGCATTGTGCTAGTCGAGCTTCAGGAATGTTCCTTAGAAACCACCTGTTCTGGCCGGGCATGGTGGCTCACGCCTGTAATCCCAGCACTTGGGAAGGCTGAGGCAGGAGAATTGACCACTTGAGCCTAGGAGTTTGAGACCAGCCTGGGCAACATAAAAAATCCTCATCTCTACAAAAAATTTTGTAAATGAGCTAGGCGTGGTGGTGCACCTGTAGTTCCAGGTACTTGGGAGGCCAAGGTAGAAGGATCACCTGAGCCCAGGAAGTCGAAACTGTAGTGAGCCATGACTGTGCCATTGCACTACAGCTTGGGCAACAGAGTGAGACCCCAAGTCACCCCCCCAAAAAAAAAGAAATATCGGTTGAATAAATTAATAATACAGTTTCACATCTAGTGCTATTTCCTCAAGTTACTAAGCTGTTTGGGAGAATAATGTGATCTCTCAAGTTCATGCCCTTGATTTTTGTTTTTTCTTACTTTAGCAGCAACTTTTCAAATTTTTTGATGTGATTTTACTTCATAGGAAGATAGCCTTGGCAATATGCCAGATACATTGAATAAATAACCCTGTCTCAAAAGCAATTTCATTTGCTTGTGTAACCCTAAGTATAGACTAGAATTTGGTTCAGTCTGATAAAGGGCCATATGTGGGAGTTACTGGGTTTCTAGTCTCCTATCCCATGCAAAGACATTCTGTGACTTTCTGCTTTGAATTTTGAATTTGAATTCAGAATATAAAATCATTAGGAAATAGCTAAGCAAGAGGAGCATTAGTCCTTACATGTTTTTCATTGTTTATACGCAAATAAAACATACTCATTGTTGAAAATGACAAAATACACATGAGCAAAATGATGAAAATAGAAATCACTTGGATTCCCACCACTTAGAGATAGTCACTGTGAACATTTTTCTGTTCATATCAAACATTGAAAGTAACTGACATGGTGATTGATTTGGGGAGGGAGCTACATTTTTCTGATGAAAATGTGGATATAGGCCGGGCTTGGTGGCTCAGCCTGTAATCCCAGCACTTTGGGAGGCCGAGGTGAGTGGATTGCCTGAGCCTGCGGGTTCGAGACCCGCCTGGGCAACTTGACGAGACCTCATCTCTACAATAAATCAAA
>CAUYQG010230619.1:0-45683 GCA_963574415.1 Tarsius wallacei
TATCAAAAAAAAAAGGATAGTCGGGCTCGGTGGCTCAGCCTGTAATCCCACGCTTTGGGAGGCTGAGGTGAGTGGATTGCCTGAGCCCGCGGGTTCGAGACCCACCTGGGCAACTTGGCGAGACCTCATCTCTACAATAAATCAAAAAATTAGCCGGGTGTGGTAGCGCATGGCTGTAGTTCAAGCTACTTGGAAGGCTGAGGCGGAACGATCGCCAGAGCCCAGCAGGTCGAGGCTGCGGTGGCCGGGAGCGGCCACTGCACTCCAGTCTGGGTGACAGAGTGAGACTCCAACTCAAAAAAAAAAAAAAAAAAAGGGATAAATCACAAGTAACATAATGCCAAGTAGGAGGAATAGGGTCTTCATCTCCACATATGAAGAAGAATTAAAAGTTATTAGAGGCCGGGCTCAGTGGCTCAGCCTGTAATCACAGCACTTTGGGAGGTCGAGGTGAGTGGATTGCCTGAGCCTGCGGGTTCCAGACCAGCCCAGGCAACTTAGCGAGTCCTCATCTCTACAATAAATCAAAAATTAGCCCGGCATAGTAGCGTGTGCCTGTAGTTCCAGCTACTAGGAAAGCTGAGGCGGGAGTGTTGCTGGAGCCCAGCAGGTCAAAGCTGGGGAGGCCGTGAGCAGGCCAGTGCACTTCAGCCTGGGCGACAGAGTGAGACTCCAACTCAAAAAAAAAAAAAGAGAGTTATTAGAAGGCCAGGCATGGTTACTCAAACCTATAATCCCAGCACTTTGGGAGGCCGAGGCAAGAGGATTGCCTGAGCTCAGGGTTTGGAGACCAGTCTGGGCAACTTGGTGAGACCTTGTCTCTACAATAAATCAAAAAATAAGTCGGGCATGGTAGCGCATGCCTATAGTTCCAGCTACTCAGAAGGCTGAGGTGGAAGGATCGCCTGAGCCCAGCAGCTCAAGGCTTCGGTGGCCGTGAGCATACCACTGCACTCCAGTCTGGGCGACAGAGACTCCAACTCAAAAAAAAAAAAAAAAAAGACTTATTAGAAAATTGTATGTTAAAATTTATGTTAATTTATCTGAAATGAATAGTATTGCTTGCAAATATAAGCTACTAAAATTGATTCTAAAGAGGCTATATACCAGAATATACTGCAATTCATTGACAAAATGGAAAAGATTATAAATAATCTATGCCTCCAAGCTATATGCCAGAATATACTGCAATTCATTGACAAAATGGAAAAGATTATAAATAATCTATGCCTACTAGCGATTCTGCCCCAGATGGTTTTATAAGTAGGTTGTGGGAAATCTTATTAACAATACTATTTCTATGTTACTTAAACTAGATATTTGAACTAGCATCAAAAAGATGCAATTTATGATGCAAAAAATGCAATGCATTTTATAATACAAAAATCCAGTGAGGCACCTACAGATATGAAAGTGTTAAATAAAATAGTAGTAAGTCATACCCAGCAGTGTATTCAAAGAACTGTGCACCCTGACCAAGTGGTGTTTATTCCCAGAAGAATTATTAGTTCATCATTAAGAAATTTTTGTTACTTGGAAGGCTGAGGTGGAAGGATCACCTAAGCCCAGCAGGTCGAGGCTGCGGTGGCCATGAGCATGCCACTGCATTGCACTCCAGCCTGGGCGACAAAGAGTGAGACTCCAACTCAAAAAAAAAAAAAAAAAGAAAGAAAGAAATTTTTGTTGAACTGAGCATTCTGTAATACAGCAAATGGTGAGGGGACAAAATCATATGATCATCTCAATATATTTCCAAATGTATTGAAGTATAACTTTCACTTCAGACCATAATGATACTGACCATGATGACAACAGTAATGATAAACACCTTGGTCAGCAAAAGAACAGAGGTGCCAAGGACACTTCTTTTTCATCAGAAGTCACAAGCTGCAAATTTAATGGTAAAACATTAAACATCAGAGGTGTTTCTATTAAATGGGATGCTCACTATTATTGCCATTAATCAAAATGTTTCTGGAGTCTCAGAACAATGCCATTAGGTAAGAAAATGAAAAGAAAAGGATAGATATTAAAAGAAAGTACAAATTGTTTTTATTCCTAGGCAATATTCCTTTCTTCCTAGAAAGTTCATGAAAACCAATAGAAAATATTGAAGTTAATAAGAAAGGCTAATAAAATAGTTCAATACAAGAAATACAAATCAGCCAGGCTCGGTGGCTCAGCATGTAATCCCATGCCTTGGGAGGCTGAGGTGAGTGGATTGCCTGAGCCCGCGGGTTTGAGACCCGCCTGGGCAACTTGGCGAGACCTCATCTCTACGATAAATAAAAAATTAGCAGGGTGTGGTAGCGCGCGCCTGTAGTTCCAGCTACTTGGAAGGCTAAGGCGGAAGGATTGCCGGAGCCCAGCAGGTCAAGGCTGTGGTGGCCGGGAGTGGCCACTGCACTCCAGTCTGGGCGACAGAGTGAGACTCCAACTCAAAAAAAAAAAAAAAGAAATACAAATCTATGACCTACTTTCTTATATTCCAACAATAACTAGTAAGTAAATGTCATGAAAAAAGGAGATTCCATTAATAATTGAAATAGTAACTGTGGAAATACCTATATGTAACTATGACCAGAAATACAGAAAAGTTTGGAGAAAAAAAATGGAGAGATATATCACATTGTATAGCATAAGGATGTTAGTTTTCCCTGAATCATTTCATGAATTTAAGACAATCTTCGTCAAACTTCTTATGGAATTAATTTTGGAACTTGAAAGATTGATTGATTCTAAAGTTATCTGGAAAAATGCATGCATGAAAAGTGCAAAGAAATTTTTGGAGGGGCTCATAGTCACACAGAATAAAGACTACATTTCCCATTTTTTCTTGCAGCTAGGTGTGTTCATGTGACTGTTCTTACTAGTGAAAGTATTTTGTTGCTGCATCCAGAAATCTTTCTTTCTTTTTTTTTCCTTTGGTTATTATCTTTTATTGTTTTCACATTTTGTTAAACCACTACATGTTTGACAAAAGGTTTCATATATTCACATCCTAGTCTGCATTTCAGAAATCTTTCTTAAGAGCCAATTTACACACCCTTTCTCCTTCTTCTAACCCCTTTCTCTATCTTTCTGCTTGGAACGTGAAGTCTGAGGATGAAGGAATGCAGGCTGGACTTTGAGGATGGAGCTCACAGTCTAGCAATGGCAGAGAAGAAAACTGGAAGGAGCCTGGGTTCCAGAGATTTTCATGAGAAAGACAAACCATATCAGCTCCGGATTAACATGAAAGAGAAATGAACTACCTATCTTATTTACGCTACTGTTATTTTGGGTTTTCTGAGTACACAGGTGCATCTATTCTTAATAAAATAACCTTTCCCATTTCCCCCATGCTTATATAATTATTTCAGACTTACACAAACACACATACACACACACAAGTATTATATAGTTTTTTTGTCATTGTTTGTAGGAGAACAAAAAAAATTTCTTCATCTTGTTTTCTTCAGTTAACATAGTGTGAAATATATCCATTAATACAGCTCTAATTCATGGTTTTATTACATTGTTTGTTTGTTTATTTTGAGGCAGGGGTTGCGCTCTTTCACCCAGGATGGGGTGCAATAACACAATCACAGCTCACTGCAGCCTCAACCTCCTGAGCTCAAGCGATCCTCCCACCTCAACCTTTCAAGTAGATGGGACTACAAGTGTACACCACCAAACCCACCTTTTTTTTTTTTTTTTTGGCAGAGATGAGAGCTCACTATGTTGCCCAGACTGATCTCGAACCCCTGGGCTCAAGCTATTCACCCGCCTCAGCCTCCCAAAATGCTTGGACTGTATACAGGCATGAGCCACAGTACCCAGCCATAATTCATGTTGTTTGATGGCTTCAAAAAAGTATCAACATGTGTGTCCACATCCTCCCATTAGTGGGGCATATGCTATGTTTTCAGGTTTGTCTCACAATTAACACACAATACGCCTACATCCTTGCAATCTGTTTCTGAGAATCCTAGGAGTAGGCTAGCTGGGTGAAGCCTGCATGTATTTTAAATTTTAATAGATGCTACTAGATTGCTTCCCAGAGAGCCTGCAACACTTAGATTTCCATCAGCATGTATGAGAACCATTTCCCCATGTCCCCACCAGCAATCGCTCCTTTTTATTTTTTAGCAGTCTAGTGGATGAAAAGTGTTGTTACTTCAATTTGCTTTTCCCACACTATTAATCAACATCTAGTAGTGTAAGACTCCTATCTCTTCTTTTCATAGTTTTCAGGCATTTATTTGTTCATATAACAAGATCACTTTATCCAATTCAAACAAAAACCTGAGATTCTAAATGGAATTACAATTGATTTTGAAAATTTTAAAATTTTTGTGTTAAGCCTTCCTATCTAAGAACATGGTAAATGTTTTATTGATTTAGTGCTTTTATGTCTTTCAATAAACTTTATAGTTTTTATATAGTTTTTCCTATGCCTTTCTTGTAAAATTTATTCTTAAATATTCTGCATTTTTCTAAAGCTATTTTAATTTTTATTCAGGGTGTCCCTCTGACACCCAGACTGGAGTCCAGTGGCATGATCATGGCTCACTACAGCCTTGACCTCCTGGGCTCAGGCAATTCTTCTGCCTCAGCTTCCGGAGTAGCTGGAACTACAGACACATGCCACCATACCCAGCTAAGTTTTAAATTTTTTCTAGAGATGAGGTCTTGCTATGTTGCCCAGGCTGGTCTCTAATTCCTGGACCCAAGGAATCCTCCTGCTTCAGCCTCCTAAAGTGCTGGGTTTACAGGCATGAACCACCACGACCAGCACAAAGCTATTTTAAATATCTCCCCATCTAATTTGTAGGTATTTATTGGTAGAATAAAGGAAAGCTATGGATTTTTCCTATATTTATCTTATAACAAGACAACTTATCAAATTATCTTAACATATTATTTTTTACTGGAACCACTTACATTTCCTTGTTAAACAATAACATCAGAAAAAATAATAGGTTTAACTCTTTATTTCCAATATTTATGTTAGCTATCTCATTTTTCTTTTTGGCATTCTCTGGAACCTCCAAGACCACGATAAGTAATAGCAGGCCACGTTTCTCATTTTTTACTCCTCTCTACTTCTATCCTTGGTTGGACCTCATCACATCTTAGTTAAGGGTAAGAATAATGCCTGGGTTGGACACCATGGCTCACACCTGTAATCCCAGCACTTTGGGAGGCAGAGGCAAGAGGATTGTCTGAGCCCAGGGGTTTGAGACCAGCCTGGGCAACTTGGAGAGACCTTGTCTCTACAATAAATCAAAAAATTAGCCGGGTGTGGTGATGCACGCCTATACTTTCAGTTACTTGGAAGCCTGGACTGAAGGATCACCGGATCGCTTGAGCCCAGCAGGTTGAGGCTGTGGTGGCCGTGAGCATGCCACTGTACTCCAACCTGGGTGACAAAGTGAGACTCCAACTCAAAATAAATAAATAAATAATAAAAATTTTTAAATGTCTGATTTTCTGACATTCTATCCCTAGCACTCAGAATAGGGCTAAACCCATACTATAAAAGTGATGATATATATACTTCAGGAAGGAAAAAGTGACCAAATGTCAAGTTCAACGAAAATCAAATAAGACAAGGTTTCAAAAATATTTTATATTTTGCAACAGGGAGGTCACTAAGGAACTCAGTGATAGCGTTTCAGTGGTGGAGACAGAAGCTAACACATAAAAATTAAAGAAGAAGGAAAGCCAGGCCTAGGGGAACTTTTTGGGCAAACATTTGAGGGCTGAGCCCCACTAGTCCTTATGGGACACTGAAAATGTTTAGAATGGCCAGAGCTTATTGATGCATATGAAGAGCTGAGACATGAGTAATAGCCATGTTAAGTACTGTGCTTTATCTTGGAAGTCACGGATCGCTACAGAAGAACTGTAAACTAAAGAGTTATAGCATTAGGGTTACTTTTCAGAAAGATTATTCTTTCTAAAGAAGATAAAGTCTCATTTCTCAAATTTACCCATTCTCTCTGTCCTTACTTGCGTGGTCTTTCCTTGAATTACCCTATTCACCCCCTTTGCACATGTGAACTGCTGAAAAGATGTCCTGGTCTCCTCCTATTCATTCTTGTCTCTCCTCAACACATTCTTCACACCAGTTTCCAGGGTAATCTCCGGTTTTGTTTGTTTGTTTCTGTTTTATTTTGTGTTTCAGAGTAATCTGTTCTGGATTTCAAATCTCATAATACCATTTTTTCTGCTTAAAATATGTAGGAATCAGTAAAGAACTACCCTCATTTCTATGGGATCCAGGCTTCCAGGTGAGCTTCCAGGGACCTCTCTATCCATCCTTAAGTTGGTAAAATCTATCTGAGGAATAACCTATTTTTGGGGATCCTAGGGAAAAGCTCAGTTTCTGCTCTGGGGAAACAGAACTCAGTGGTTCAGTGACCATCCTTTGAAGCTTAGGGGTACAGATTTCCCCCACCTTGAAGCAAGTTCAAGTAGTGCTAAGAGCTGATCTATTACATCTACATTCCTCTGCTGAATGATCTCTATAGAAGGCCCTGATACCCTTACATCTGCTGGAATAAGAGGATATGTTATCTGAAAAGTCTGGTCTATAAATCTGTGTCTGAGGAAAGGACCAGGCAGATTTGGATGGGGCTTGGAGAAAAGGTTTCTTCTTAAAAGATCTCACATTCAAAGCAGTTTAAGGCTGTGATTCAGTACTTCAATAGTAATGGTGAGTATGATGTGGTAGAATGGTTTCCTTCCATATGTACCCCCTTTTTTCTCAAAGCCTGGCACCTCATGAGGCCAAGTTTATAGTGAGCTCTGTAATCATGTAACTCAAGGTTGGAAAGGAGTTGATCCCCTTTTAGCATAATAAGAATCAGGAGAAATACAGACATTCATTTAGTAAATATTTGTATGTGCCAGACACTGTTCTAGGTGCTGGAGACACTGCAATGAGCAAACAATCAGAAACCTCTATACTTATGGGACTTACATTTTTGTGGCAGGGTGGGACAGACAATAAATAAATAAAATACACAGCCATCAGATGGTGATCAGTGCTATAAAGAAAAATAAAGGAGGAAAGAGGTAGAGAGTATTGCAAGGGAAACAGGTTTTTTAATAGGATGGTCAAGAATGTCCTCCCTTACAAGTTGATATTTGAATAAAGACCTAAAGGAGCCAAGGGAATGAGTCACACAGTTATCTGGAGTAAGGGCATTTCAGGATGAGAGAAATACAAGGGCAAAGACCCTGATGCTGGAGTATGCTGTCATAACCATGGAACTGAAGGAGGCCAATATGGCTGGAGTAGAGTGAGGGAAAGATTAGCAAGGAATGAGGTCAGAGAAGTAATGGAAACAGATCATATAGGATATTTTGGGCCATCACAGAACTTTATCTTTTATTTTTTATTTCACTGACAGTAGAGGTGGTGAGATTTGTCAGATTCGGAATAAATTTTGAAGATAAAGCTGATGAAACTTGCTGAAAAACATAGGGTGAAAGAACAAGGTTGGGCTCAGTGGCTCAGCCTGTAATCCCAGCACTTTGGGAGGCCAAGGCGAGTGAATTGCCTGAGCCCGCGGGTTCAAGACCCACCCGGGCAACTTGGAGAGACGTTGTCTCTACAATAAATCAAAAATTAGCCAAGCGTGGTAGCACGCTCCTGTAGTTCCGGCTACTTGGAAGACTGAGGTAGAAGGATTGCTGAAGCCCAGCAGGTCGAGCTTGCAGTGACCAGGAGCAGGCTACTGCACTCCAGTCTGGGCAACAGTGTAAGACTCCAACTCAAAAAAAAAGAACAAAAGATGGGTCAAGAATGACTCCAAGGTTTTTAGCTAGAGCAACTAGAAGCATGAAATTGCTATTTAATAACATGGGCAAGACACAGAATGAGCAAGTTTTGAAGTCTGAGATTTAATTTCTACATGTTCTGTTTGAGATGCTATTAGACACCTAAAGGAAGTTATCATGCAGGTAGTTAGATATACAAGCTGAGTTCTTGGGAGAAGCCTGAGACATAAATTGGGTAGTGTTTAAAACCATGAGTAGATGAGGTTACCAGAAAGTAAATGGAAATAGAAAAGAGGAACATGGAATGAGCCCAGGGAAATCCAACATTTAGATAGAGAGATGAGGAAAAACTGGCAAATAAGACTAAGAAAAAGCAGAAGGAAAACTAGGAGAATGCAATGGCGTAGATGCTAAGCACAGAAAGTATTTCCAGGAGCAGAGAATCATCAACTGTACAAAATGCTGCAGATAGGTCATAATAGTTAAGTAGAACTAGCTGCTGTGATACAGACATCCTGATATCTCAGTAGTGTAACCAATATATGTTTATTACTTACTCGTGTAAAGTATATTCAGAGCTCTCTGCTCCATGATGACAATCAGGGTCTCATGTTGACAGAGGCTGAGTATCTTCAACTTGTGGCTTCCAAGTTCACTCTGAGAGCATCACTAGACAGCCAGCAAATGGAGATGGACTATAAGGATGTGCATGGGAAATATATTAGTTAGAGTCTGGCGAGAAATAGAGGACACACTCAAGTTGAGTAATTGGAGAAAGGTTGAATAAAGAGACAACTTATGAAGGTGTGAGCAGGGGCAGGAAGACTGTCAAAGATGTTGCCATAACCTTGAGATGGTTGACATTAGTTGTTATCCCTTGAGCTGAAGAGGAAAGGGAAAGCAATGATTAGTGGAATCAGTAGAGAGGAAGGACTGTGTGGGGTGAGATGTCTGACTGAAGCTTCAATAGAAGAAAACTGTTCTCTTAAAGCAAATCTACAGAGAGGGAGCCAGGGAAATCAGTACCCTGACCTCACCCTTCTTCCTTCTTCTGATCTCCTACAGATATCTCTGATTGACTCAACCCAACCAGAAACCAGAAGGCTCATTGATAAAGTTCCTAGTGGTTAGGCTTCCAAGACATGAGCAGAGTACAGAAAGGTGAAGAGTGGAGGGGAAGACATTCAGCACAGGAAGATTTTGTGGATCAAGCTTGGAAGTTGCACACATCCCTTTCACCCGTATTCCATTGACCAGAACCCAGTCATATGGCTACACCTAACTACAAGTAAGTCTGAAGAATTTGATCCAGCTGGTGGTCAGGAAGAAGAAGAGAGAGATCTGATGAACAGCTAATCACTCTCTACCTGGTCAAGAAAGGTGAGAAATGAGGGTTGACCATTGGATTTAGCAACATGGAGACATTTGGTGATCTTGATAATCCAGTCATGCTAGAGTGGTGAGTGTGAAAATATGATTGGAGTAAGTACAAGAGAGAATGGGAGAAGAAGAATTGGAGGCAGCAAGTGTTAAAAACAGCAACAACAACTTTCTATAGCTGTTGCTGCAAAGGGAAGCAAAGCAATGAGGTAGTAGCTGGAAGAATTGTAAGATAAAGAGTTTTGATTTGTTGTTTTTACAATGAAGAAATAGCAGCATGTTTTTATGCTGATGGGAATGTTCCAGTAGAGAGAAAAATCTGATGATTCAGGAAAGAGAGAGAAAATTGCTGGGACATTGTCCTTGAGTAAGCAAGAAAAGATGGGATTTAGCAATAAGTAAAAGGTTGGCCTTGGAAAAGAATGCAGGTAGTTAACAACAAAGAAAATAGAATTTATGGACAGAGCCCTGGTAGGGAGAAAATGTGGTGGTGGCAGTGGTGAAGGGTATTGGCACTGTTCTCTGTCTCTCTCTTCCCACTTTGTTATTGTTGAAGCTCTTTTCTAATCACTTGTATTTTCTCAGTGAAAGTTATCAGCTGAGAGCGAAACTGAAGGAGGAACTGTTGAGGGTTTGAGCATAAATAAGACGGAGTGGCATAGTTACCTAAGAGAATGTGAGATTGCTGCCTAGAAGTTAATCTTCCCAGTGGAGATGATCCAATTTCTCTGAGATTATTCTACTCTGAGTCCACAGCTAGGTGATGATTTCTAGCCCCCCTTTCTTTTTCTTTTTTCTTTTTTCTTTTTTGAATTGAACTCTCACTCTGTCACCCAGGCTGGAGTGCAGTGGAACACTCACAGTCACTGGAGCCTCGACTTGCTGGACTCAGGCGTTCCTTTCACCTCAGCCTTCCAAGTAACTGGAACTACGGGCATGTGCCATCATGCCCAGGTAATTTTTTTTACTTATTGTAGAGATAAGGTCTTGCCAAATTGCCCAGGCTGGACTCAAACCTATGGGCTCAGGCAATCCTCTCATCTCGGCCTCCCAAAGTGCTGGGATTACAGGCATGAGCCACCGTGCATGCTGCCCTGCCTTTCTTACTTCTATCTATATATCTCTCCTTGCACTAATCCAGCACAGATTTGGATAATAAAAATATTTGTAACACTTATGAGCACTTACAAGGCCCAAGTACTGCTCCAAACACTTCACATGTATGTTGTTCATAATAACGCTATGAAGTATGTGTTACTATTATAAACTCAATTTTATAATGAGGAAACTGAGGCAAGAAGTAAGTAACAGACACCTAAGCTGGAGTTTAACGCAGGTAGTCTGGCTCAAGGTCCATGTTTTTGACTTCTACATATATATATCTGTATGTACCAGAATGTCAGAGAGTAATAAACACTGACACTGATAGAGGGGGCTGAGCTTAGAGGGATTAAATAAAAATTTAAAAGGTCTATGGCCAAATAAGTGGGAATGAATCTCTGTTTGGGAGCAGGTGGGTGACAGCTTGCTAATGAGAAAAGTGTGACCACATGGTGACCCAGAAAGCCTAGAACCAAAGAGTGGAGCCAATATCAGTACAGGAGCAATATGAACAGGCTGGAAAAAACCTTTGTGAGTCTTCCCCACCCTGTGTAGACGCAAGCATAGGTTGATTGTTTTAATCTTGATTTAATGTTCCTTTGGTTTCCTTGTGTGTTTCACTTGTTTCCATAATAAAGAGGAATGTGCTGTAATAGTAGCAATAATGATAAAATGGTTAAATGGCTCCCAATCAATGAACACTTCATCAATGAGCAATGAACTTTATAAAAAACTTTATCAATGAAAAAAATTTATCAATGAGCAGAGAACAAAGCATTTTACTGACATTATATCATTCAATACTTATAATACCTCTCTGTTACATGGCATTATTCCCATATTCAGATAAAGAAAGCGAGGCTCAGAAAGGTTGTACCACAATACCAAGGTCACATAGGTAATATGTGGTAGAAATGGGGTTTGAGCCCAAGCTTGTTAGAGTTCAAAGCCTGCACTGGCTACACTGTACCAGCTGCCTCTCTATTTTGGGATAAAGTACCAGGAGCACTAAGGAACCCTACAAGGGCCTCTGGGGCAGGGCCTCTGGGTGAGAGGGACTCCCTTTAATGAAGGCAATTGAGAAACAATCCTCCTCTTTATTTGCCTGTAACAGGGACTCAGAAAAGCTAATTATCTTACTGTGAACCAGTTAACTATTCAATTTTCTCCATTTGGGTAATTAATTATCAGAGTCAAATGCAGGATCTAGCTAATTTTAGAAACATGCAGCTGTAGGGTCATCTGGGGAACAAGCTCAGTTGAGAAAGGAGGAAGAGTAGGCACCAGCTTCCATCATGGCTTGGAGGGAGACGGGCTGTTGAGGGACCCCTAGCTGGCTGGAATGGAGGGCAGGAAGAAGAAGGTTTAAGGAAGGCTGGCTGGGATTTTCTTAGCACCAGAGAGCAGCAGAGTCAGTTTCCTGGGCAAAGGAGGACAAAGCTGCTATTGCAGCTGCTAGTACTATCTTAGGATAGAGAGGGGGGCACTTCAACCATCAACTTCTTTAATCGCCTCCTTTCTCCCTTTGAGGAACCAGTTGGACTCTATTAGGTCCTCAATCCTCACATTTTCACTTGGAGGCAATTCAAAAAGATGTTAAGCTACAGAGAGAAATTGTGGGTCATAACTGCGGCTATCAATGCACATTAACATTGCTAATACTTATCAAGAGCCAGACATGTCTCGTGCCAAGGAGTTTAGGTGCTATCATTTCCCTGCACTATAGATGAGAAAACTGAGGCTCAGAGAGGAGATGAAAATTGTTCAAGATCTTGTGGTTAGGATATAGCAGAAGCTGGGATTTGAGCTCAACTCCTGAACGCATGATCTCACTGCCTTCTAAGGTGTTGTGCTATATGTACAATTTTCTGAGCAGCACCAAGGAGAAGATATTGGGGTATTTGGGCCTGCAAGGATTGACGGAGCACTTGGTTCTCTAAATCAAAGTCAACTGGTCAAGGATATTCAAACCCTCAGCAAGCACCTCAGGAGCAGGAGAAAGTTCCTTCCATCTGCAAATGTAGAGGGTGCAGAGTTCTTATCATTATCTATCCCCATGTGTTCCAGGGATATCAAAAAAATACTGGAGAATACCTGGTCATAGACTCTGTCTCTGGGCCAGATGCTGGGGGTGAGGGTTGTGTTACCAAGGCTCCAGGTGTTCAGTTGGGGTCCTATTGCTCATTGCACAGAAAGCCAATCACTGAGTCAATGGGTATTATCAGAGAAGAAGGCTTTTTATTGGGTAATGCCAGGCAAGAAGAACAAGAGAGTCATTCTCAAATCTATCTTTCATCCCACTAAAGGCAGGGCTTTATATAGTGAGGCAAGAATACAGAAAGCAGGAACTAGGGAGAGGTAAGGAAGAAGAGTTGGCAAACAGGTGGGGTCTGGCATCTCATTGTCTGGATGCAGTGATCTGATGAGTTTCAGTTTCTTGGTACTATACGCCTGAGGGTGGTTTCCTGAGAAAGGAGCTCAGATAAGATAAACATAAGTTTCAATCTTTAGGACCAGGAAGGTCCATTTCAATTTCCTGAGAAAAGAAATTAAATAAGACCAAGTGAGTTTCAAGCTTTACCAGAAGGGTCAATTACTATGTTTATTCAAAAAGAAACAGTAACCATTAGTTATATGGAGAAGTTGAGCCAGCTTCAGGTGAAGAGGAAGTGAGGATGAAGATGTTGATAGTTTTACTGGATGCTTACTATATGCCAATAAGTGTGATAATCTCTTTAACATGGGTTAACTCATTTTATCCTTACAGCAGTGCACAAGATTTCCATTCCCATTGTGCTGATGGATAAACTGAACATCAAATTTAGTCTCTTGCCCTTGGGTGACAAAATTTGAATTCAAATCTAGACAGTTTGTCTCCATAGACTACCTGCAAGTCAACTGGGTCTTGGTAGAGGGTCAGAGAGAGAGAGAGAAAGAAAGAGAGAGAGAAAGAGAGAGAGAAAGCTGGTGAGGCGACTACTCAAAACTACGGACAGCTCCCTCATGACCCTGTGGCTGAATAGCCTGGTTTTGAGGTTGGTTCACTGCACTTCCTGACCATTACCAATGTCCACCCATTATGAAGAGCACTGCTTCCTTGCAGAAGGGAATTCTCCCTGGACTGACTCTTTTTTTTTTTTTCCTTTGAGTTGGAGTCTCACTCTGTCACCCAGGCTGGAGTGCAGTGGTACACTCACAGCCATCCCAGTGTTGACCTGCTGGATTCCAGGGATCCTTATGCCTCAGTCTTCCAAGTAGCCGGAACTATAGGCGCACGATACCACACCCAGCTAATTTTTTATTTATTGTAGATTCAAGGTCTTGCCAAGCTGCTTGGGCTGGTCTTGAACCTGCAGGCTCATGCAATCCACTCGCCTTGGTCTCCCAAAGTGCTGGGATTACAGGCTAAGCCACCGAGCCCAGCTGGACTGACTCTTAAGGACCAGATGCTCTGGCTTCTGAGAAGCCCTGTGGAGCTTGGTCCTGAGTCAGGCCCATTCAGGTCTCCTCTGAGATGTAAGAGTTTTCTCTAAGGTGAGCCAAACAGAGAGAACAGCCTGGCTAGAGAACCCACAATGGCTCAACAGTCTGTGTCCACATCAGCCTGGCTATTCCCACACCTGCCATCCTCTTCTGTTATTATGGGAAAGCCAGTTTCCTCTGCCTCAGCTTCCCCATCTGTACCTCAACAATCCCTGCAAAAGCCCAGGGCCCAAACAGCATCCCCAAATTACGTCTTCCTCCTTTTGCTAGCTCTGATGGGAGTTTCCTAGTTCAAAGCCAGGCTCCCTTGCCCAAGCTGCCGGCTCAGAGCCCCAGCAGGTGCAGCATGGTTGCTAAGCAACATCTCTGGTTCTCTGTGTGCTCCTGTCACATGATTATTGTTGCTAAGGAAACAAGTCCTTTGGCATCCCAGGACGCAGCAAGACCCAGGCAGCGGTGTGTTACCTGAGGCCTAACAAACATCCTGCTGTCCCATGTTCCTGACAAGCTGTGATTCCCTAAACCACTATACGGGACTATCAGGCTGATGGTTGAATTTTATCTGGGTACTGGCTCTTAGAAGGGAATTCCTAAACTAGAGTCTTGGTTATTTGCTGGGCACTCATGGAATCCAGTTATTTGGGGTAGTCAGTAGTAAGAGTGACTTTAGAAGAATATATTATTAGGATAGGGTTCAGAAGACAATTGTACATTCTCAATTCCCTCATTCTTTATCCATAGATTCCACTGTAGAGGCAAAATGGAAAAGATTTGGACTGCAGAATGGGAAATCTGAAGAGAGGCTGAGAACAAGAGAGTTGTACCAGGATTCCAGGATTACAGCACAAGAGAGCCAGACAGGGATTTCTCCTCTACACCAATGGAGGGTGTATGCCCCATCGGTGATGTGACAGTCTCCTTGGAGGGCTTATTCCCTGGATCTTCCAAGCCATACCTCTTGGGGCTCCCTATTCAGGTTGGCCTAGAAATGAGGAAATCTCTCTGTTAGACAAAAAGATAAAGAGACAGACAATAGGAGAATTTGAGCACCAATGAGAAAGGCACAACAGTTGATTAATAGGAATTACAAAAAATAAAGAATAGAGAGAACTGATAGAAGGAAATTGTCAAAGAAATAATTAAAATATATTGAAAATAAGTAAAATATGCTAGAAAAGAAAGGCGTGAGTTTCCAGATTCAAAAAGTCCAAAGAGTGGTCGATACAAACACTGGAAATATTTTCACCCCAAGTTACACCTTTTAGAAGTATCAGATCAATGCTGGGAGTGGTATATTCCTAGCTTGTGTGTGTATTCCTAGCACTTTGGAAGACCAAGGCAGGAAGATTGCTTGAGCCCAGAGGTTAGAGACCTGCCTAGGCAACATAGCAAGACCTTGTCTCCACAAAAAAACAAAAAATTAGCTAGACATGGCGGTGTATGCCTGGAGTCCTAGCTACTCAGGTAGCTGAGGTGGAAGGATTGCCTGAGTCCAGGAGTTTGAGACTCAATGAGCTGTGATCATGCTATTGCACTCCAGCCTAGGCAACAGAGTGAGACCTCAACTCACACACACACACACAAAAGTATCAGATCACTAGTGACAAAGAGAAGATCCTAAAAGCTTCCAGAGTAAAAGCAATTTTCATAGAAAGTGTCAAAAAGTATAATGTCATCAGATTTCTCAAGAGCAGCTCCAAATATCCAAGGAAAATAATCTCCTTCTATTACAACTGTTTGCACTTCCAAGTCCCCTTTTCTTTTTATCTGACTGATCCCCCTTTCATAACTCTCTGTCCTTTTTCTCATGAGTGCAATAACTAATATTATCTTCTCCCTACATCATCTCAAATTCCTCAAAATTGCGTCAATTAATGTGAATCTCTATCATTCACATTGGGGCTTTTCTCAAATATTTGGGGTTGTTTAGTGGTTGTTTGGATGTTTCAGTGTTTGGGTTAGGTTTAGGTTTAGATGTTTGGGTTGCTAGTTCATATTTTAAGAGTAAAGCATGAAAAAACTGGTCAAAATCTCTTTGCACTTGGCTTGGGCAACTGGGTTTAACTGTAAGGTGATCCTCCTGGGTCTACCTATGAGTTCCTTCTTAGGCTGGCCATGTTTCCCAGAGAGAAGGATCTCCTCCTTTCCTGCCTGGAGGGTATAATCCTGGCAACAAACAATTGTGAGAATAGAAAATGGTGGGAGTCACACATTCAGTATGCAAATTTACACCTAATTCCCCTATCATCAACACAAACACCCCAGCCTTCAATTTTACTGGCACCCCTAATCTAGAAGTCCTCTTTTGCCTCCTGTAGAAAATAAACCTGCAATCTTTTACTGGGGTTGAGAAAAGGATCTGGGAGTCTGCATCTTAGACTTTGAACCAGTCTTACTGTTTGAACCTCATCAGGTGCTACCAATTCCTGAGCCTTTGGAAGTTTCTGCCATGAAATCAGGTTACCTTTTCTTGGCTTTTATCACTGCCAGTTTAGGATTCAGTTTTCTGTGTCTGCTAAGTTAGCCACTACTCACTCCTGTCACTTCTAGCTTCTAAAATTACATTGCTAGTTGGGGATATTGTCTCCTCCCCTACCCACTTTGTCTTTGTCAGTTTAAGCCTTTTAGAAATTCTTGCATTTTAGTAGAATTTTGGGAGAGAGGGTTAGTAATCAATTGCACTTGTTCAATCTGCAACTGGTTGAATAACAGCCAGTACTAAAACATCCAAATCCAGACTGCCTGGGTTTAAACGCTGGCTCTAGTACATTTCTACCTATTTAACTACAGGTAAGTTACAGAGACTCTCTATGCCTTAAACCATTCTATCAGAGTTGACTATTAGTATTACTAATTTCCAGTATTTACTATGTACCAGCATCTAAGGTAAGGGCAGTGGGTGTGGGGAAACGAAGATGAACATCCTGGGTTAGCCTCTACTCTTCACTCCCAAACTGGCATGACCAGTTTTCCCACTCCATATACCATGTAAATATAATATGTACCCTAAGTAAATAATCAAGCAGGTGGAAGTTCTAGTTGTGCAAATATAGCTGGTAACAATGTAAACAACATATTTAAATCAACTGGAGGCCAGCAAGGCAGGGCAGTTGTTTTCAAATGTGGTCGAATCTCTTCTGCTCAAGTATTATGGCCATGGGCATCATTTCCCAAATGACTTACCCACACATTTCTTTCTGAGCACCAAATCATGTTGTCTGTTACTTGTTTTGCAGGGCAAATGACACCATCTGGACAGTGGAAACAGCACATGCTTGGTGAAGTCTCTCCCCACCCCCTAGTAGCTTAAGCAACGTCTCCTCCCCCCTTTAAATGAGCTTCCTTCATGTTTCCCTCTCTTCTGGTCTGCTTGGCTTTCATCTTCCTCCCTCGGCTCTCTTTGTCCTGCTGAGAAGGCAGCAAACCTGCAGGTTCTGTGATCCTGCTGCTCAGCTTTAAGATAAAAAACAAAAACAAAACTCTGTTGCAATTTATGAACTTTCCCTCCTGGAAAATATAAGCCATCAGCTTTTGTGAAATTAACTGCTGCAAGGAATCTGTCTTGTAATCGTAGTGGGAAAAGATTGAAGAGGAAAAGAAAGGGAGAGGGACAGAGAGAAAGGGAGGAAGAAGCACATGGAGAGAGGAAAAGAGGCCAGCATCCCCCAGGCTGAACCATGTACTCAGTTTATATGAAACAGGGAAACAGGGCTTCTTTAACACAAATGCAAGCACCAGCCAAGGTATTTTCACTGCAGATTCACTACAAGGGTGAAGATGGCTAGACATTTTTTAAGTGATAGTGACTGGGCCTATCAGGGAAGATGTTAACTATTCAGGTCATTAATGTCTCCATGCCCCACCATACCCTCTGCCTGGAATCCTCTTCCTCCAATATCCTGTATTTTGCTGGCTCTTGCTCCTAGCTTCAAACATAAAACCACTGCTTCTAGGCAAGTGCCTCACACCAGATCATTCAGGGGCCCCGGGTGTCTCACATGTATTTACAAGCCAGGAAGGTGATCCTGAAATGATTGCAGGTGTATTCTTCTTTGGCTCCAGCCACCCTCCAGTGGGTACAGTTATATCTGCTCAATATTGCTCTCTTTTCCAGACACTACTACCGATGCTGAGATGCAGTGGGTAGCAAGGTGTCATGCCTTGAAAACCGACAGAAGATCTCCAGCTGTGCTGCTTGAGGACAGGGCTCTACAAAGTGTCTTGTATAGTAGCTCTTCCAGTTTTCCCATTTATAGCATGTTTTCAGTTTTCAGAATTTAGTGTTTAGTATCTACCCCCTTCATTTCTCTCTCTCTCTCTCTCTCTCTCTCTCTCTCTCTCTCTCTCTCTCTCCTTTTCTCTCTCCCTCTTTTCTTCCCCTTCTTCCTTCCTCCCTTTCTCCTTCCCTCCCTTTCTCCCTCCCTCCCTCCTCCCTCCTCCACTTAAGATTTAGACATGTGCCTATTGGACATAAATCTGAGTGGAAGCCACCTCTTTGAATTAAAATTGCCCAAGATGAGAGCCTCATGTACTAGGTCATCTTGTTCTCTGGCTCCCTCTTTCTTTAGGGTGAGTTTTCTTCCAGGAAAACTGTCATACTATCATGCAAATTGCTGTCTATTTGGCAAGCTCAACAACTCTTCAGAGACATACCCAGACATACCCAGACATACCCTGATGGATAGACACAGCTGATACCCTCTTGATCCCAGTAAAACATTGTAATTCCTTTCATACTTTCATTGCTTTCATCCAACAATTCCACAATAGAGAGGGAAGAGATGATTTTTCTATTGACCAGGGCCCTTGGGTGCTTTTCCTTGAGTGTGACTTCCAGGGACAGTAACAAAGAGCTCTGAGTACAAACAAATGTTGTTCTCTAATATACCCTAGGAACAAAGTAAGTAGGCCCTATCTCTGCCCTGTGATATGGCCTTGTCTGAGAATCTGTCCCCACAACATCTCCTCCACCCCCAGAACTGACTGATTTGAGGACTACCCTGTCAGGCCCCAAGTTACATGGAGGCAGGCAGTTGTCTTTGGCATAAAGGTGGAAGCAAGTCCATATGGATTATCTGGGCCCCAGCCAGTGTCTTTAGTATAGCCACTTCATCCTCAGATTGTCCTCCATTTTATTCTTGGCTAGTTTCTTGGCTATAGAGGAAGATTCCTCTGCTTGCTTTGGGGCCACTTCTTCATTCCCTACTTCTGATTTTTCTGTGGACCAAGAGTAAAAATAACACAGCTTTCTACCTGCTCTTTCTTCTGGAGGAAAACTTCTCTGCCTGCAGGTGATAGTGAGCAATTTGTTTATGCTGAGCCAATTCGGCCATTTCCTTCCCTGGATTTTGAATCTTGAACAGAATGATCCAAGGTTGAAAGTGGTTACTTTATAGTAGAGCTACTCCATCCAAGCTTCCTAAAGGGACTGCTAATTTCTGCTCCCTAGATCCTGGAACTTCCCTTGTTCCAAAGTCTCCAAAAGCTGATCTGGTAAACGTTCCTTATAATTCTGTGACTTTTCCTATGGTCTTCCAATAAGCTCCTTTTTGCTTAAGTTAGCCCAAGTCTGTATTGATTGCTTGCCACCAAAATGTTCTACATGATTCCACAGAGATGGTTTTCTCTCTCTCTCTCTCTCTCTCTCGCTCTCTCTCTCTCTCTCTCTCTCTCTCTCTCTCTCTCTCTGCACCTGGGTATCCTATCCCTGAACTTGTTAATATCAGAGCCCCGGAGGTTCAGGCTCATCCCCTAGCAACATCCCCACAACTGCCAGGCAAACTTCAGTTTCTGATTCTTTGTACCTTCTTTCAGAAAGTGGCCATCCTCTGTTTAAAAAACAAAATATGTTCCATCTGTGATCCCTTTCCATTAACATTGCATTGATCAGGTCTAGCAGAATGGAAACAGAGTCATTCTAAGCACTTAAAATTTAGGGAATTTAACACTGTGAATTGGTTATACAAGTAACGGAAGAGCTGATAAGCCAAACAGAGGACTTGAAGCAACTCAGAGTTTAGCATCAGCAGAAATCACTACAAGCCCTAAGCTGGAGAGACAAAAGGAGGCAGGTTACTGGAGCTCAGGGTTTAGGCTCACTGGGGGAAGATAGGACGATGGCAAGCATGTCTGGCGAGAACTGGAGTCAAGGAGAATATGTAGTGACTGCTGAAGATGCCACTCATGTCAGACAGCAGAAACACCTGGGTTCTCCTTTTCTCCTGCCCTCCTGTCTCTTGCTAGTGCCTCCCATGCTCAAGCTAGCTGTAACCCAGCTGACAGAGGAGCCTGAGAAAGAAGGCTGTGAGGGTGGCTTTGCTGTAACACAGAGCAAAGCAGGAGAAGGACCAGGAACAGATCTAAAAGCATACAGGTTTTGGACAACACTTGCTTCATTATTTAAATAACATTTTTTGGAATAATATTTTATTTTTAGAATGAAATTAATTTAGCATTTAAATTAATAGCATGCAATATGTATATAGTAAGATTCTAAATGTATGCACTATTTTAGTTCTTATTAAATCAGATATTATCACACAAAACACAATAGAGAAGTCTTCTCTCCTAGAAAAGCTCTGCATCTTGACTGTGCTCCCAACATAATCAACAAGCCTGTTTTATTTTTTATTTTTATTTTTATTTTTATTTTTATTTTTTTGAGTTGGAGTCTCACTCAGTCACCTAGACTGGAATGCAGTGGCCGCTCCTGGCCAGCGCAGCCTCGATCTGCTGGGCTCTGGCGATCCTTCCTCCTCAGCCTTCCAAGTAGCTGGAACTACAGGCGCATGCTACCACACCCGGCTAATTTTTTCTAAATTTATTGTAGAGATGAGGTCTCGCCAAGTTGGCCAGGCAGGTCTCGAACCCACGGGCTCAGGCAATTCACTCACCTTGGCCTCCCAAAGCGAGCGATTACAGGCTGAGCCACCGAGCCCGGCCTTCTTTTTTATTATTTATTTATTTCAATAGCTTTAGGGAGTACAAATAGTTTTTGGTTACATGGTTGTATTATATAGAGGCACTGTTCTTTACTGTTTGTGCTGATGACACTTTCTTGGACTCGTATATTAGTAAGGGAGAAGTAACCCCTAAACAGCAGTTTCACCAGCAGAAGCAGTGCCCGGCATCCCCAAACCTCCAGGCCCTGGAGACATGAGAGAACACACAGGGCAGTCACCATTTGGTGACTTAGGAACACAAATCACTGACTTCCTCCCTAACCCTGCTGCCTTCTCTACTGTAATTTTCCTGCTGCTACTGAGGCAGGCTTGCCTCACATCAGAGCCCAGAGAAGTGGGAGTGACACTTTTTCTTTTTTCTTATGTAGGAATGTGTGTAAATAAACATTTTTATTAGACAGTTTGTTTTAGTTTTGCTAGTTTGACTATACAAGAAATACAAGCATGACTTGAGTTTTATCAGCCTGTGCTGCCTTAAATTGAGGCTCCCTCATTCTGTTCTAGCTCATATAATTCTGAGAAAGCAATTCTGAGGCAGCGTTCAGGCTCAGTCCCCGAAAAGCAGTACTGGTCATCCTCCTTGCAGTCTTAATGAAATGGCGGGTCCAGGAATGGAGAGAGAATGGAGGATGTCAGGACAGGACATGGAGCAGGCCCTCAGTAATGCTTACTGCATAAATGTTTCATGGCAGAATCGAGGGAAGAGACTGGGTCAGGGTCTCCTCATGCTGGGCTCATGTGTCTCCACTGGTATAGACCCTGGCTCTGCTCTCCAGAGGGGAAGCTAAATCCCCACCTGTGGTCCATCTGGATTTAAGTATGCTTCCCTAGGGGTCTGTCATGTAATAAACTTTTCTCCAAAGGGTTACAACTGCTAAAGTCTCTACTCAGATGTCCCAGAGACACCTAAAACTTAATGTGTTGACACATGAATTTGTTCATCTTTACCCCCAACCTACCTTTCCAGTCCTTCATATCTCAGGTAATGATACCTCCAGTCATTGAGTTATTTAAGTTAGAAACCAAGATCTCATCCCCGAGACTGCATGCCCCACTGTCAGCATCGTTATGCCCCAGCCAGCATCTAATTTTTTCTACCTCCCAAACACCTCATGAATTTGGCCACTTCTCTCCATCCCCACGGCACAGGTTGCCTGTTACTTAATATTTGAACTACACAGTTACCTCCTAACTGATTATTGTAGATACATTTTCCACACAGTAGTCATTCATTTACTCATTTCACAATTTTTACTGAGGACTTATGGTGTGTTAGTTGCTGGGGATATGGTGATAAGCAAAACAAAGCCCTTGTTCCCATGGAACTAATATTCTTACAGAAGCTAGTTCTCTTTCCTAAAGCACAAATATTATCATGTCTGTCCCCAGATTAAAGTGTGTCAGTGGCATCCCACTGCTCTCAGCATAAATTCCAAACTCCCTAATCCGCCTTCTTCTCTAGCTCTTGTCACTCCATCATCTGCTTTGCTTACCTTCCCAGTCATATATGATAAATTTCAGTTTCTCAAATGCATCAAGCCTTTAGATATTCTAGAACGTTCTAACCATCCCACCCCTACCCTGCTAATGACTACTAACCCTTCAGTTCTCAGCTTGGAGCACTCTTGGCCAGGGTTGCCAACTAGGATGAGTTAAGTTGTGTTGGGGATAATAGAATTGAAGTCTGCCCGGGATTCTTAAAACCTGAAACATGTCCTGCCTTAGCCACTTCTGCCCATTCCTTCTCTCCAAGCCTTTGAAACAAATATGTGCCCAGAGAACAAGGCCAAGAAATGCACACTCTTTCTTTCTCTGAGGCTCTGGCCTCTGATCATGCTGAATTGAATAATGTGGAGGGTTTCTTTGACCTAGGCTAGAGGGGGACCTAACTGATCTCAGGAGAAGGTATTTAACAATTTTGGCTACTAAGCAACTGCATACCCATTCCACTTGGAGGGAACCGAGCCCAGTACACAGCAGGTACATGTCCAGTGGCAGCAGCACTGGCAGAAATGACCTAACTGTACGATTCCTGTTCCTGTAGGATCTTAACAGGCTTTTCTGAGGCCAGTTTTCCAATCTTCCTATCAATTTGGAGAGCTACTTGGTATTCTTCCAATGAACCACTTTTTCCCTAGGATCACTGGATATGGTCTCCATTGTTGGAAATGAGGAATTCTGATTAGTACGATAGCCTTCCTCCTCTCCCCAACCCCTAACAGAGTACCCATCCCCAACCCCCACTTTGATGGTGTAAAATGGCAAGCCCAAGGAAGAGTGTACTGAGCAGGATAGATTTTTAAGTTCCACAGTAGATCTGAATGTATCCACCCATTTCAGACTTTTCTTGATGGGTTGGCAATGCAGTGACCCAGGTCATTTCCCTTCTCAGCCACATGAGCGGAAGAGAGAGCATTTCAAAATAGAGACAATCTTTACGGAGAAAGATTCACCCTTCTTTACCCTATGGTCCAGTGTATTGGTCCATTTTGCATTGCTATAAAGAAATACCTGATGCTAGGTAATTTATAAAGGAAAGAGGTTTATTTTGGTTTATGTTCTGTGTGGCACCAGCATCTGCTGGACTTCTGGTGAGTCCTCAGGAAACTTACAATCATGGTGGAAGGTGGAAAGGAAGCATGTGTATCACATGGTAAGAGCTGAAGCATGAGAGAGAGAAGGAGGTACCAGGCTCTTTTAAAGAACCAGTTCTCACATGAACTAATAGCTCACTCATTACTGTAAGAATGGTACCAAGCCATTCATGAGAGATCTGCCTCCATGATCCGTTCACCTACCATGATGTCCCACCTCCAGTATTGGAGATCATATTTCTTTTTTATTTTTCTGAGTTGGAGTCTCACTGTCACCCAGACTGGAGTGCAGTGGCCGTTCCTGGCCACCGCAGCCTCGACCTGCTGGGCTCCAGCGATCCTTCCGCCTCAGCCTTCCAAGTAGCTGGAACTACAGGCGCGTGCTACCATGCCCAGCTAATTTTTTTTTTTTTATTTATTGTAGAGATAAGGTCTCGCCAAGTTGCCCAGGCGGGTCTCGAACCTGCGGGCTCAGGCAATCCGCTCACCTCAGCCTCCCAAAGCGCGGGATTACAGACTGAGCCACCGAGCCCGGCTTGGAGATCATATTTCAACATGAGATTTGGAGGGGACAACCAAACAAACTGTATCACCCAGTTAGTATCTTAGCCCTTGGCCCATCCACAATGGGAGATCTTTTGTCTAGGGAGAAGATGGACCTCTCCCTAGAGCCCAGTGGTTGTAGATGAACAGGAAGTATTTTTTCAGGCATTGTGTGATTCCCTGCAAAATAACCACCATTTCCTGCCTTTGTTACTTCACCATGCTCATGACTCAGAGCTTCTCTATCTACTTCTATCTCATGGCTTCTCCCTCTGGCGATTATGGTGACTTCTCTTACTTCTACCAGCCATTTACTATCACTAGTTTATGGCTTTTTGCCAGGGTCCTTCTGTTAACCCCACAGATTCTGACTGATGACTTGCTGCCTTGTCAGTGTTTCTTTCAACTTCTAGGCCATTCTGGTGTTTACATTTATCTCTTAGATTCAAACTTCCCAAAAGAGGATGTGATAAGATCTGTTAACTACTATTCATACAGAGAGTCCTGCACAAGGCCTGTGGTCTATGACCACTTTGCTCAGAAAGACTAAAGATGTGGCAAACAGAGCAAATGGATTCCACTCTAATCCCCCATTTCAGATTCAACTCGTACAAACCTAATCATGTCATCTTTACTCACAGGTCTGTTATTTTCCGTGTTCCTTAATTTGGTGAATGTTCTGCTGTTCTGCTGTAGAAATCTGATCTTCCAAGCAAAGCCCCACCTTGCAACCTACATCTCCTGCTTCATTGCCTTCTATTCCCATGGTACCACAACTATCTGAGCTTCTCAGAACATAATTTAAAAAATGAAATCAGTTCTCCCAATCCTCTGGCCAATGCACTCTCCCTTCAACCAGGGTCTACACAAAAGGGCTTTGTTTGTACTTCTGTCTCATATTTTCTTTCCTCTGTTAGACCCCAACCTGGAAAGCTTTAGCATCCTCATCTGCTAGACCATGAACCCTCTGGGGTAGGAATGATGTCTCAGTAATCTTTGGAACTAACCAAGGTAAGTGTCAGTGAGTATCTAAAGACTAACTCAGCAACAACCTTTAAATATCCTTCTCCTAGAGCTTGGGACACACAGTCCAATGAGAGCTAATGATGGCCCTCCATCCCTATTCCAGCAGTTCACCTTTGGGACATGTGCAGAAATAAGGGTACTGGAGACAGCCTAGTGGGGTCTCATCATCCCTCCTTTCTGATGGAGTCTGCTCAGGTGTGAATGGGTCTGCAGGGCTGGGTCCTGAAAACACTTCTCTCCAAAGAGTGGCACAGCTGAGAGGACACAGTTGTGACCTAGGTGGTCCTTTGCCTGGCTTCTCAGGGGCTTTGGACTGCCTGGCTGCTCCTAGTGCCTCACTGGAATGAGCCAATTTCCTCCTGCTCTGTTGATTTCTCTTGTGATGCTGCAGGATTCCTGGCCCAGGAGTGACTCAGCTGATTTGCTTTATGACATGCCTGAAGAAGTGTAGGAGCAGGCGGAATAATAGGGAATCAAGTTGGAACCAAGGTTTGAGTCTTATGGTCATGAAGAGGCCTGTCCTCATGCCCATAAGACCATGGAGAGGAACAAGAGAGTAAGAGCCTGGTCCTGGATTTAGACCAGGAATAAGGCAGGGGCTGTGGGAACTCTGCCAAATTAATAAGGGTTTAAGAGGTTGTAGGGTTCTCACTGAAGCCCACCCAGCCTCCAAGACTCTCCTACCAGGCAGCTAGAATTAGTAAAGAGGCAACTAGCTGGCAGGTGATACAAATCAAGAGGTATATCAGGCCTTCATAGTAAAACTGAGATGGTAACTTATCTTTATAGAAAGTTGGGGAAGGAAGCAAATTAAACAAATAAGAGTGAAATCCAAAGCAGGAACCAGCTCTGTGAATCTGGGCACAGGCTGTGAGTCTTTCCACAGGTGGAAAGGAGAACCTCAGGCTCAGGAGCACTCTCATTCACTCATAATGCTGTGATGGGCACTGGAGATGCAGAGATGATTGATTATGGTTCCTGCCCTGGAGAAAAACTCTGCTTAAGTTTAGTGGGGATTCCCCTAGACAGACACATGAACAGAAACTATAATAAAACATGGTCAAGGCTATGACAGAGGTGAGCACAGGGGCTGTGGAGCACAGAGGAGTCAGAATCTCACTCTGTTGCCCAAGTTGGAGTGCAATGGCACCATCACGGCTACCACAGCTTTGACCTGCTGGACTCAGGCGATCCTTCCGCTTCAACCTTCCAAGTAGCTGAGACTACAAGTGCACCACCACACCCAGATAATTGTTGTATTTTATTTTAGAGATGAGCTACCCAGGTTGGTCTTGAACTCCTGGGCTCAGGCAATCCTTTTGCCTCACCTCCCAACATGCTGGGGTTACAGGCATAAGCCACTGTATCCAGCCCGACTCTACCGTTTTTGAAGGAGGGTCTGGGGGGGTCCTTCACAGTGGAGGGGAGAGTCTCAGGATTCTTCAAAGTAGAAGTGAGCCAGCCATGGTGGCTCAAGCCTGTAATTCCAGCACTTTGGGAGGCCAAGGTAAGAAGATTGCCTGAGCTCAGGGATTCGAGACCAGCCTGAGCAATTTGGTGAGACCTCATCTCTACAATAAATTTTAAAAAATAGCCGGGCATGATAGCACACTCCTGTAGGTCCAGCTACTCAGAAGGCTGAGGCGGAAGGATCGCCTGAGCCCAGCAGGTTGAGGCTGTGCTGCGGTGGCCATGAGTTCACCACTGCACTTTAGCCTAGGCGACAGAATGAGACTCCAACTCAAAATAAAAGCAGAGGTGAAATGGGACTTGAACGAGGTAAAAGCATTTACTAGGCAGAAAAGAGAAGCCTGTATATGGGTATGAAGGTATATTACAGCTAAGTCCGTTTGGGGCACTGCAGGTAATTGGGTGGGACTTGTCCATTGGATATATATAAGCATATGGTAGCAAATGTTGCAGATGTTGATGGGGGGCAGGAGAAAGGACTGTATTCCTGGATATGATTTGAGTGATCCTACCTAGTAGTAAATATAGATTGTCACCCACAGCCCTAGCATCTGACCCAACCAAATCACATCTCCTCCTTTTTAAGGATGGAAGATATGTTGTTTCT
Organism: Tarsius wallacei; assembly: GCA_963574415.1. NCBI lineage: Eukaryota > Metazoa > Chordata > Mammalia > Primates > Tarsiidae > Tarsius > Tarsius wallacei. The sequence continues at coordinate 26,940 of CAUYQG010230619.1, forward strand.
GTTCGGTATGAGTTCCTTTCTTCTTTTAAGTGTAGGAGACTCACTTGGCCTGGCCTCAGGGGAAGAAGGAAGCTGAAGTAAAAAAATAATAAGAGTAAATTGTCCAGGTGTGGTCGCTTACACCTGTAATCCCAGCACTTTTGGAGGCTGAGGCAAGAGGATTGCCTGAGTCCAGGGGTTTGAGATCAGCTTGGGCAATATAGCGAGCACTTGTCTCTACAATAAATTTAAAAATTAGCTGGGCGTGATGGTGGGCACCTGTAGTTCCAGCTACTTTGAAGGCTAAAGCAGAAGGATCGCCTAAGCCCAGCAGGTTGAGGCTGCAGTAGCCATGAGCATGCCGCAGCACTCTAGTCGGGGTTAGAGTGAAACTCCGACTCAAAAAAAAAAAAAAAAGGATAGGGGGAGGATTGCAACTCAGTGAGTACTCAGATGTCAAGGAATCAAGTCCGATCACACAGGGTACTAGAACAACAGCAGTATGACTAACTTTAGCCTGCCCACTGCTTCTGATGAAGCCCTGCCCAGTTGGTATTGGTTCAGAAATAAGCTGAGTCTAAACCTGCAGCTGGGTTCCCAGATGTCGTAGTATTGTAGAGATTAGGTGATGGTCAGGAGAGCTGGGAGTTTTCTGGGAAGGCACTTGCATGACCAAGGGAGAGAGCACAGTTTTAGGTTTAGAGTTCAAATATAATTTACTATGTGTTCTTGAGTAAGTTACTCAGTCTTTCTGAGCCACTGGGTCCTCAGCTATGAAATAGGAATCACAACATCTGCTTCCTAGGATTGTTGTGAATATAAATGAGATAATCCATGTGAAAGAATCTGCTAATCATTATATGCTAAGTTAAAAGGAATTATCTTCTGCTTCTCTCCCATGGTCCTGTCTTAAGAAGCCGAGAGAAGGCTTTATTCAACATGCACAGAGGGTTAATACCTGAACAAATAAAGAGCTCTTTTAAATAAGAGAAAGAATACACCAATAGAAAAACAGGCAACAGATAGAACTTTTTTTGGGGGGGGATGTAGTCCCACTCCATCGCCCCGACTGAGTGCAGTGGCACGCTCATGGCCACCCCAGCATTGACCTGCTGGGCTCAGGCAATCCTTCCGCCTCAGCCTTCCAAGTAGCTGGAACCACAGGCGTGCACTACCATGCCTGGCTAATTTTTTATTTATTGTAGAGACGCAGTCTCGCCAAGTTGCCCAGTCTTGTCTCGAACCCACGGGCTCAGGCAACCCACTCGCCTCGGCCTCCCGAAGTGCTGGGATTACAGAATGAGCCACTGAGCCCGGTCAAAATATAGAATTAGTAAAATATTTTAATAGTTGTTAGTTATATACACATATATAACCATATATGTATATACTACTTTAACCAAAATGGCAAATTATAACAATAATATCATTTCTACTTATCAGCTTGACACAGTTTATAAAGCATTTAATTATAAGTACAGTGTGCTTCCTTGCACAATTTATAAACCATTTGTATTATTTTTCTGTGAAGTACCTATTCCTACATTTTATCCATTTTTCTGACAGAGTGTTAATCTTTCTTTCTATTGTGGCATAAGAGCTCATGATTTTTAACCTTTTGATTGACCTACATGTTACAAATATTTTTCTGGTTTGTCATTTGTCTTTTGACTTTGTGGTGTTTTGGTTGTACTGAAGTTGAAATTTTCTAAATGTAATCAAAATCATGAACTAATCTTTTTCTATTTTGGCTTGGCAAAGAAGATAAAGTTTTACAGTACCCAGTGCGGGAAAGACTATCCCTAGTATGAGATTGCTGGCTTGGGCTAACTTAGACCAAACCCACTTTACATTTAGATTTTCTGACCCTCACTGCTCTGACTCTAAGTTTTATATTATGGAGTCTTCTTTTGAAGGTTTGGCTTCCCATACAGGTGTGGGCCCAAGAAAAAATGCACTGATCACACTAACCTGAATATTGTGGTCCTTTCAAAAGCTATATTTATCATTGAAAATTAATTGACTATGATCTGGTTTATACATTGGTCTAATGAATTTGGTTAGTATGAGTCTGCCCTAGAGATGGATCTCTTCTCAGCGCTGAAAAAAATTGGGTTTCTAAGCTATAAGTCTGAGAGTCAGACTCTGGACTGTGCTAACTTATCCAGTCCTTTCTGGAAAATGTCAGTCTTTCCACCTTTTCTTGGAGATAATCCCCCAACATTTCCATGGCTATGCAAGTACCTTTCTCTATAATAATTAGTGAAAGTAAACATGCCAGAAACTCCATAACTAATAAGAATTCATAATTAAACCTAAGCACTAGTTAAGCACTCTCTAGATGCCCAACCTTATTCTTGGCACATTTAATGGACTATTTAATAGCTGTAGTACTTCTATGATATAGACAATATTAGTTTCTGATTTACAAATGAAGAAATAGCGGCCCAGAGAGATGGAGTAACTTGACCAATATTACAAAGTTAAGAAGTGGTGCTGCCAGTATTTGAACCCTGGGCTGTCTGCTTTCCTATGTGCTTGCATTTTAAAAAGTTGGTTATGATCCTGCCTTGAAATCTCCCTTTAGTTTAGGGAGCTTCACTGTTATCTAATTATCCCACTAACTATTCCAATAATAAGTTGGTACCCCTTTCCCACTAACTTCTCAATTTCTTTCTGAATTTTCAAATCTCCTGCACTAAATTATACACATGAGCACTCGGTGGGTAACATATAGAGATCTTCTGCCAAGTCCCTCTTCCCAGAAAATGTGGCCCTTCATTCTTTTATTAGCCTCATGGCTGCTGTGTCAAATTTAAACCATAAAGGGTTTCCTGTGCATTGCCTTCTAGCCAGAAGGATTAGCTTTAGGCTGACACATTCCATATAAGGTCTTAAGCCTCAAGGAAAATGTCTTTTCCTTACCATTTCCCAAAGTATTGATTTAGCTCTTTATGTTCTGAATGTGAATATAGACTTTACCCGTTTTAGATGCTTTGGTAATGCTCAAATAACGACAAGTGACCAGTCTATAATTGAATTATTTGGAGGATATAAAAATACTATGCAATTTCATTTTATGTGGTGCTGTTTTTATGAAGGCTGGAAAACACTCTGTAGACAGAAAGTGAAAACTAGAAAGGAAGATTGAATTGTGCTGCAGGAAGAAATGAGAGAGAGAAACCTGGGAAAAAAGGAGAATTAGTAACTGATTATCATGTACTGTTGTCAGTCAGCATGCTAGATGCTTCATGTATATAATCTTGTTTAATCTCCACAGCCACCATGGGACATAGATTTGTTGCCTCCATTTCATGGATTAGGAAACTGGAGGTCAGAAAGGTTAAGTAACTCGATCAGGGGCACACAGCTAGTTCACGTAGAGTTGGAATTTGAGTGCAATTCTCTCAGATCCTTAGTGTGTTGGATACAGAAAGGAAGAACAGATCACAAAACTCAAACTGACCCGGGCTCCGTGGCTCAGCCTGTAATCCCGCACTTTGGGAGGCTGAGGTGAGTGGATTGCCTGAGCCCGCGGGTTCAAAACCTGCCTGGGCAACTTGGCGAGACCTCATCTTACAATAAATCGAAAATTAGGTGGGTGTGGTAGCCTGTGCCTGTAGTTCCAGCTACTTGGAAGGCTGAGGCGGAAGGATCGCTGAAGCTCAGTAGGTCAAGGCTACGGTGGCCAGGAGCGGCCACTGCACTCCAGTCGGGGCGACAGAGTGAGAATCCAACTCAAAAAAAAAAAAAAAAACACCTCAAACTGAAGTCTAGCAGATAACCAAAAAGATCAAAGTGAAACTAACTGGAGATGAGAAACGAGAAGGATGATCAGAGTGACAGAAGAGGATGGGCTAGCCTATAGTACAAGGTATAGTTTCTGAACCTGCCAGCTGAGGGCAGGACAGGGACAAGTGGCTGAAGCAGGCACTGATGGAGGTCAGGGTGGGAGACGGCTAGAGTAGAGGGCTTTATCAAGTCAGAGAGGATGCTGATTCAAGGACTGCTGAGTGAGGAGGATCTGAGGGAAGGGAAAGAGATGGTTGACCTGGCCCAGAAACAGGGGCTCTGGCCTCTCTGGGGACCAGAGGGGCAGAGGGAGTCCCGAATTCAGGGGCTGACTCTTCCCTTTAGGAGGAGCACTCTCCCTGTCAAAAGTCTTCTATCAGCAAAGCCAGATTTAGTTGCCATGGTTATCAATAATGCCCTAGCAACCCATCAAAATCTTTACTGATGATTTGAGTGGGAACGCCAGTGGAAGATATCCATTCATTCAAAAAAAGTACTTACTAGGTACTATCTATGTACCAGGCATGACTTCAGTGGTGCAGGTAAAATGATATGCAAAAAACAGTTTGAGCTCTGTCCTTGTGGAGCTCACAGTCTAGTGAAGGAAACTGATGCAAATCACATGATCACACAAAGGTAAAATTCAAATTTTAATAAGTGCTCTGAAGAAAAGGTACATGATACTATAAGAGCATTTTATTAAGGCTTCTTTAAGAAAGTAATACTTGTGTTGTGATGCAGGGAATGAGTAGAAGCTTGCAATTTAAAGGAAGGGTATTATATTCCAGATAGTGACACTTGTTTCAAAGGTCCCTTGTTTCAAATGGTTCATTCTGGAGGATGGAGGCTTAATCCAGGATTAGGTCTTTGCACACCTTTTGCAGTCTATCTGGATGTCTCCTTTCCTGACAGGAAACTTCCTTAATGTTCAACAAGTCCACATTTCAGGTCTAGAATAATATACTTCTGTCTTTAAGCATGACATACTTTTCATTTATTCATGCATGTACGCACACGTGTATGTACTCATCTATCCAATCAGATCTCCAACCAAGTATCTATTTTTTTATTGATTACCCATTCATATACTACCCATTTTTTTTATTGATTACCCATTCATATATCTTATCATCCATCATACCAATCAATCCATGATGGTTACCTACTTATTCAACAGATAACTTTCCATCTATCCACGTATCTATACATCTACTCACCTTTTATCTCTCCATGTGCTTATATCTCCATTCATCCACTCATCCACCCACTTATTCATTCATTTACCCATTTATGAATAATTTTCCATCTTTGTATTCATTTATTTCTTCCTCTAGCCAACTAACCATTTGCTCATGTATCCATCCACCCACCATGTATTTATCAATTTATCATCCATTTAATCAGTCAAGTATTCATCTATCTTCCAACCATTAATTGATCCTTCAATGTATTCATCCATTTCCATTGCTTCTGTGACAAATTGCCACAAATTTAATGGGTTAAGGCAACAGAGATTTATTATTTTACATTTCTAGAGATCAGAAGTCCAAAATGGGTCTGAAGGGGCTAAAAATCAAGGTGTTGACAGAGTTGTAGTCCTCTGGAAGCACTAAGGGAAATTCTATTTTCTTGCCTTTTCCAGTTTGAACCTGCTTGCATTCCTGGTCTCATGGCCCCTTCCTCCAACTTCAAAGCCAACAGCATAGCATCTTCAAATCTCTCTCTGATTCAGTCTCTTCTACCTTCTTTTTGCACTTTAAGGACCCTTGGGATTACACTGGGCCCACACAGATAATCCAGGAATCTCCCTAACACAAGGTAAAATGATTAGCAACCTTAATTCTTCTTTGCCATGCAATCAAATACATTCAAAGTTCTAAGGAATTAAAATGTGAACATCTTTTCTGCCTACTACTTCATCCATTTATTTATGCATTCATCCGTCCACTCATTCATTAACACATCTTTGTATATATTCACCAATCCATCACTTTGGTCATCCACTTGCTCATGTATGTATGTATACATACATATATACATACATGCATACATACATACAAAATTCAATCATCCATTTATTTGTTCATTTAACTAACCATTCACTTCCCAGCATTCATTCATCAGTAATATCAGCCATCATCCTAATTTCATTATATTCATTTATCCATTCAATGACTCATTCACCCACCATTCATTCATGCAACAATATATTCATCTATTTAATCCTTCATCTAATCATTCATGAGCTGCTCTTATCTGCCTTGCCTCTGACCCTTTAATTAGATAAACAATGCCCCTTCAAAACCCTAAACACACACACATACACACACACACACACACAAACACACAGTTTGGACCCACTTACCAAAACAAGTCATTCTACCTAAATCTTTGTCATTTACTCTCAGTCACCTTTTTTTTAAATCCTAGTTCCTCACCTTGACTCAGTTTTGCCTGTGGTACTTTGTGCTGGCTCTATGCTAATATGCCAGTGGGTCTTTCTGGAATCTTACTGAATTTACAAAGCCCTGCCAGTGTTGACTTTGCCTTTGCTGATCCTGATCTGCCCTTCTCCTGGTTATGCTCAGAAGGAATGAGAGCAATAAGTAATCCTGCAATATGTGAATGCATGTGCAGGGAGGTACTGGGTTGGAGCTGTGTGACTCAATGGTTTTTTGTTTTTGTTTTTGTTTTTTCCTATTATACGCCCTCCCACTCCATGAAAAGATTTGAATAAAACCCATACTCCTCACAATCTATGTTGGGTATTTTTCCAGGGAAGTAGGATTGTAAAATATTTGTGGTGTGATGGTCGTAAAAGCATTCTGCAAATACTGGAATAATGAAAAAAGCCCTTTAAAGTCTCAACAACTGCCATTATGTAAGGGAAAAAACTCAATAAATATGGCTAACTTTATTTTTAACAAGTTTTGTTTTTTCTCCAGACCTTTCCCCCACAAATACTACGAATAAGGTGAGAAAGCATATACTACTGAAGCAAAAGCATAATGGCAGTAACTAGAAAATCACCACTCACAAACACTACCATAATTTACAGTTATCAGAACTGTTAATGGTCTCTTGTCACAAACTGAGACATAGATAAGGTGGACTGAGTGCCGAAATGCCCAGTGCTCAGCTAAAATGCCACCCCCTGTTCTGTTGCTCAGAAGAGCACATCAGAATATAAATGAATAGGAATTACATTATTATAAGAATAAGTGCTCCCATTTATTGTTTTTAAGAATGATAAATCACTCAGACTGTGATGCTTTGTATATGATTAATAACAAATTACTGGCCATATAACTCATGACTGACCATGTCAAGACATGACCCCTGAGAAGCGTGGCTGAATGACTGCTAGATTCCTGAACCACTTGTTTGCTGGATGAGCAGAAGTGTTGTGACTTCTTCATGAAGCTCAACAACGGTCCATGAGGGCATAGTCTACACTGCTTCAAAACCTTTTGAGAAAAATGTAATGAAAAATGCACTGCTATCAGAGTCTTGGACAAAAGAGAACTTCAGAAATGAATGAAGGGCAGTTCTCTGTGACCGATCGGCAGTCTGGTCTAGGAACATGTCATTCCTAAGCAATTGGAAGATTCTGGGGCCTTGAGTCAAAAGATTTTGAAGGCACTGACATTTCAAGAATGTAAGGTCACTGGTTTATAAGTCTGGGCTCTGGCCAGCACTAAGACATGTGAAAATTATACATAAAGGGTTTATACTTTGATATCCCATCTATAAAATGCTACACTTGAAATCCTCAACAATTCTTAGGCTGACACCAAAATTCTCTCACATGCTGCATCTCGTCTGATCCTTAAAACAACTCTGAGAATTTGCCTAGACAGAGTTTATACTCACTTTACAGTTGAAATGACTACAGCTAGAAAGTCAACGTTCAGAGGTAGCAGTTAGGTTTCACACTGCAAGCCATTCCTTGTTGATTGAAATGTCTGCCTGGAGCACTGAACTGATAAGGATTCTGTGGTTAAATCCAGGATTAGCAAAAAAGAAGGTGGTGAATTAGCCAGAATTTCTCCACTAATGTGAGAGGAAGGAGCAGGAACAGATGTGACACACTTCTCACCACTTTTCCAGTGCTTTCCTTCATTCAACCACATTCGCCAAAGACTTCAAGGTACTTGCTAGGTACTGAAGAATAAAAAAGACATGTGTGTGTGTGTGTGTGTGTGTGTGTGTGTGTGTATGTGTGTGTGTGTGTGTGTGTGTGTATGTGCGTGCACGCTCGATTCCTAAACAGTTTTAAGGTTAAGAATCCATCATGCACACAAGTTCAAACTGGAGTGAAATTGTGTGTGTATCTCGAGGAGCTTACAGTCCAGTTATTTTCACCATTCCACTCTGTCCCTGATAAAAGGTCTTGCTATCTTTTCATTTAAAAATTACTTATTATTGCTGGGCATGACGGCTCAGGCCTATAATTCCAACAATTTGGGAGGCTGAGGCAGGAGAACTGCCTAAGCCCAGGAGTTCGAGACCAGCCTACGCAACTTAGCAAGACCTCATCTCTACAATAAAATCAAGAAATTAGCTGGGCATGGTGACGTGCACCTGTAGTCCCAGCTACTTGAAAGGCTGAGGCAAAAGGATCACCTGAGCCCAGCAAGTCGAGGTTGCAGTAGTCATGATCATGCCAAAGCACTCCAGCTTGGGTGACACAGTGACTCCAACTCAACAACAACAACAAAAATCATTTCTTCTTCTTCCTGGGCACATAGGAAGACAACATTATTGTTTCCCATGTGGTTTGGTGTGGTCATGTAACTGAGTTCCAACCAGTGACATGTAATCATTAGTGATATGTGTCACCTGGTCCAGTCTGGGCATCATAGTGAGACACCTATCTCTTAAACACAAAAACAAACTTTGTGGCACATGCCTGTAGTCCCAGCTATTTGGGAGGTTGAGGCAGGAGGATCTCTTGAGCCCAGGAGTTCAAGACTGCAGTGAGCCATGATTGCACCACTACACTCCAGAGAGAGATCCTAACTCTTTTTAGGCCAATGATTTTAAGAAGTGGGTGTGTTCTAACCACAATCTCTCTTCCTGCTCATTAGATGCAGACAATAATAAATGTTTAAAAACTCTGGGGATGATGTAGTCATGGAATAGAAGGAACTTGGATCCCTGAATTACCAGGTAGAGAAGTATGGCTTGTGAATCAAAAATGCTTTTCTTTAAATGCTATATAAGCAAGAAATATACGTCTTTTTGCTGGAGCCATTATTCTTTTGTGTGTATATTTGTTAAATCCACTAGTAAATGTTATGCTACCTAATCTTGTTCTAAAGTGAGTAGGCCTCTTTCAGCCTCTTTTCAGCATGACTTTCATCCACCATGGTGGGCATTTAATCCATATTTTCAAGTTAGGATAGATGGGCCCCCTTCACCCTGGTCCAGGAATCTGTTTTTGACAGGGAGCACAAAAACATGTTGAAGATCCCTGCTTTATTCCATGCCTAGGAGAGAATGACAATCATGTTTCTTTGGTTAGAATATTTTACATTGTTGCTGTCAGACTCCAAAATTGCCACAGTAATAACTATCCAGAGTTGTCATAAACTCGAGTCACACAGCCCAGATTTGACCACAGCTAGGCCCCCTAACTCAGTAGATCTCAAACTTTAGCATGCATCTGGGCACAGACTACTAATCTCACCTCCAAACTTTCTGATCCAGTTGGATCCCAATAATCTGGATTTCTACCAAGTTCTTTGATGTTGTTGCTGGCCCCAGAACCACATTTTGAGAAGAACTAGTGCCCTCAACTAAGCCAGTCAAGCTGAGCTGTAGCTGTTTATCTTTTTAAATTAATATAAGAGACCTGAAAGTCAGGATTTTCCAGAGACACCACACACACACACACACACACACACACACACACACAATTTGCTGTGAGAATTGGCTAACATTATTATGGAGGCTGAGAGGCCCACCATCTGCCGTCTGCAAGCTGGAGAACCAAAAAAGCCAGTGGTTTAATTCAGTCTGAGTCCAAAGGCCTGAGAACCACGAGAGCCAAGGGTACAACCCCTAGTTTGAATATGAAGACCTGAGAACAGAGGGTAGGGGTAAGAAAGTACAGGTGTAAGTGCCAGGAAGCCTGAGAACTAGAAACTCCAATTCCAAGGTCAGGAGAAGATGATGCCCCAACTCAAGAACAGAGAAAGAAAATTTTCCCTTCTTTAATCTTTTTGTTCTATTTGGGCCCTCAATGGATAATGTTCACCAACACTGGTGAAAGTAAATTTTCTTTATTCAGTCTATTGATTTGAATGCTAATCTCTTTGGAGAACACCCTCACAAACACACCCAGAAATAATGTCTTGCCAGCTATGTAGGCATCCCTTAACCAAGTTGACACATGACATTAACCATCTATTAACAGCATCTATGTTCTGCAGATATTTTTGGTTTTATGTTTTGGTGTTTTCTCTTTTTCTTCTGTAAAATCCCAGGCTTGTTTTTGCTTGTGAAACCTGGATACCTGCTCCCCACAGAAAGTTAGAACATTGGAATGAACTGCTATGGGTGTGGTGGCTACTGCCCCACTTCAGCACCTGGGTCTGTGGCTGACACACAGAGATGTGACAGCTCCGTGCTCCGCCGTCTTCCTTCCAGTGATGTGCCTCAGTTTTACTATTTGTAAAATGAGGGCAACCATGTTTCCTTTTAAGAATTAAATATGATAACACATGTAAAGTATTTAAAACAGTGCTTGGTGCATATTAAGTGCTCAATAAATATTAGCCATTATGAACTGTCAGTGTAACAGTGCATGTTTTATTAACATGGGGACATCCTCTCTCCCAACTTTATTCTCTTTTAAGATATATTCTAGAAAGAAGCAAAAGAAATGGTAGGAACTGGACATCCTGGCATCTAGAGTTTTACCTAGTAATGATAATATAAGAATCATTCACATTTAATGGAACTGGATGGAGAAATGGAGCTTACTGCCATCAGTTCAGTTCAAATTGCTGTTGGGTGATCTGGATTTTTCTGTCACTAATAGTAATACACATTTTGCTGAATGGCATAGACATAAGCCATGGAACAACTTAAAATACCTGGATTTCGATCATATGTTGAGAGAACACTTAAAATTTGGGGGCAAGTTTATATAATAACCAAACATGGTTTATGTATACAGTAAGTTAATGAGGAATGTCATTCATACCACCTAAAGAAATACTTGAGTCTGCTAGTTATCTGTTGCTGCATAACAAATTACTCTCAAAGCTTGGTGGCTTAAAAACAACAATAAGCATTTAGTATCTTACACAGTCTTTGTAGGTCAGAAATTTGGGTGTGGTTTAGTTGGTGGCTAAAGGATCTCTCATAAGGCTAAAGACAAAAAGTTGTCTGGGTTGCAATCGCATATGAAGGCTTGACTAGGCATGCAGGATCTACTTCCAAGATGGCCCATTCATATGGTTATTGGCAAGAGGCCTCAGGTCCCTGCCACATAGACCTTCCATATGGCCTCGTGACAAGACAACTGACTTTTCCCATTGCAAATGATCCAAAAGAGCAAGACAAATGCTACAATGTCATTTACAACCTAGTCTTGGAAGTGGTACTCTGTCATTTCAGCAATATCCTACTAGTTACACAAATCAGCTCTAGTCAGTATGGAAGAAGACAATATAAGGGTTTGAATACCAGCAGGGGGAGATCATTTGGGGGCCATCTTGGAGGATGGCTACTATGTTTTGCCTCAGCAAAATCAGGAAAACTAATTAATTAATTTTAAAAACTGTAGTGTTTTGTTCCTAGAATGTAAAAGAGTACTGCTTCTTTTATTGTCAATTTGCAGATGGCAGCCTCTCTAAATTGATCAATAATGCTGATGGTAGAAGTATACACATAAAGGAAAGGATTCCACAGCAACTTGAGATTTAGTTAAAAAGCCTCAGCTTAAGCAAGTTTTTATGGCTGAAACTGTCTAATGGTTGTTGCAGGAAAGTACACTTCTGAGAAAGAATGAAGGATTTATTGAGCTGTATCAGGGTAGGGTGGTTAGTGTTTTTGAAAAATCCTGCCCAAGAACATTTGAGATGTGACTTTCCATAAATCACAGTTACTGAAAGAACCAAAGTTGTTTTATATATAACCTTAGATTTTAAAAAATCAAAATAGTAGTAGTGCTATACATAAGTGAGGGCAAGAGCTCTGCAGCATTGTAAGAGTCAAATCAGTCAGATTAATACATGAGGGATGGAGGCCATCTATCAGCAGAAGGTACTTCAAAAGACAGAAGGTTCCCCAGGCCAAAGGCAAGAAGAACAGAAATTGACTTCAGTTAAATCAATGGAATTATTATGCTTCAAAAAGAACAAGTCAACAAAGGGGGAACGTCTATACAGAACATGGGAAAATGGGAGCCAGAGGAAAGGTTGTAATTGTAATGTAGTAATAAACAATTTGTTGAGCAGCTACCATGTGCTACATTTGCATTAGTCAACCCTAATATTGGAATCAAATTTTAAATTAAGTGACTTTCTTAAGGTCACTTTGAACCACATCTGTAGGGCTCCAAATCATGTGGGCTAAACTATTTTTACCCAGTTTTGTTCTGGAGAATGGTGTTTTTGGCAGGAAGACCTCTTCTGGCAGATTCACCCTTACAGTGGAGACACAGGTATTAGACTGTTGTAGCTCCAGAGTACGACCCATTAGCATCATCCTCTTAGTTCCAGTTTCCAGAAGTCACCTTCCAATCATGACTCCTCTTCCCACAGAGAGAAAACAAGGTCAGTATCTGATAAGACAGGCTGGGCTGCTTGGCAAGTACAATTCTCAATTCTCAAAGTAATTTTAAAAATATATCTTTAAAATGTTTAATCATAAAATATTTCAAACATACAGAAAAGTATGTAAAATAATGAGATGGATACCAAACTTTATTGACATGTGGTTGTGTTTGCTTCAGAACTTGCAAAAATTCTGAGAGGTTAGAACACAGGAATTTTATCTAAGGACAAACAGTCTACAAGTATACCTATAAACTGGTTCAGAGTTGTTGACAAGGGTAACATTTTTGGAACTAAGTGTGTGGTCTCAGAAGATATTACTTTGAAGGATAGAACTCATCAGGGTGACTATGTTCTGACACACTTCAGATCCCAGCTCAAGAGCAGTTTTCCTGACCTTGACAAAGACACATCCTTCTAGCATAGTCTCTCACAATATCACATACCCCTCTTTATGGCACTTACCACTGCCGTGATGTGATATTTGTTTGCATGACTCTTCCATAACTGCAAGCTCCATGAGGGCTGAGTTTGTGCCAAATTTTATTCACTATTATGTCTATAGCACCTAGTACAGTGCTTATAGTAGTAAGCATTTAATAAACATTCTTTCAATGAACGCATTCAATTTTAAGCACCAATCTCTGTAGATATCTACCCAAGAGAAATGAAACCAGGTCCACAAAAAGAACTGTACATGAAGGTTCATAGCTGCATTATTCATACTAGCCCCAAAGTAGAACTCATCCAAATGTCCATCATTTGGTGAGTGGATAAAGAAAAGGCAACATATTCATACAATGGCATACATTCAGCAATAAGAATGCATTGACAAAACATTCGACAACATGGATGAACCACAAAATTATTATGTTAAGCAAAATAAGCCAGGTACAAAAGACTGCATATTGCACCATCCTATTTATATGCAATTATTTAAAAAGGCAAAACTACAAAGAAGAAGAAGACCAGTGGTTGCCTGGGCCTGGGGACGGAAGTGGGGACTGATTGCAAATGGGAAAAGGGGACTTCTGAGGGTGATAGAAATGTTCTAAAACAAGATCGCGGTGATGGTTGCACAACTGTGTAAATTTACTAAACATTATCAAACTGTATATTTGCAGTAAGGGAATTGTATGGCATGTGAACTATATTGCAATAAAGTTTCTAAAAATGTTTTTAAAAAATCAACCTCATTTAATCATTTCATTCCAACTTAGGTTCTGTGGAAAATTATTTCTGTGGAACATTTTGCTGGAAACTGCTAGTTGAGTTTCTCAACTCTTTGGTAACATACTCAATTTTTAACTCAGCACATAGGAAAGCAAAATAAAATATCACGTTTCCCATCCTCCTTGGTGTGGTCATGAGATCAAACTCTGGCCAATGAGATTAGCTAAGCAAAGGTAATGTGTAGTATTTCTAGGAAGGCCGATTAAGAACTCAGCTCCACTTTTCCATTTTGCCTTTCTTTTTTCCTTCCAAGGACATGTGGATTGGTGCTCTAGCTGCCACCCTGGGTCCTGCTGACTTTGGGAATGAAAGCTAAGGCAAGCAGAGCAAAAATGTAGAAGTCTGAATTCCTGAAGGTACCATAGAGCTGCCTGCCATGCCACTGTTGGATTGCCTGCTTTCTAGATTTCTTTATGCAAGACAGAAATAAACTTCCAACTTATTATGCCTTTCCCCCCATCATATACAGCCAACTCTAATCCTAAATGAAACCAGTGTTAAATGAAAAGAGGGTTCTCTGGTCAAATAATTTTGAGAACTATTACACTAATGTTTTGCAGATTTCATTAATGCAGGACCTCTCAGAGTTTTTAATAGCTAATAGCCAATCTCTAAGAATCCCCAAGAAGGGTTAGGGTATGCACAACCCAAACTAACTTGATCCCCAAACCTCTTTTTAGTGAAGCATCTTATGGGACAAATGATTTGGCAAAAATGAAATGTTACTTTATAAAAATGTGTATTTTTGCCTCTTCCTTTCTAATCCATCTTTTTTCTAGGTGGCTAGAGAGATATTTCTTAAACATAAACTTGATAATATTATATCCCTGTTTAAAATCCTTGAATAATTCCTGTAGAATAATTTTCTAACTACTTCATGTAAGACCTTTTGTGATCTGGTCCTTGCCTTCTCTCTTGCCTCACCCCAACCATCTCCCTCTCTCTCCCTTTTGCGGTGCTGAGAATTGATCATCTTTTCTCTAGTTTCTCTACCTTTGCACATGTTACATCCCTTCACAGAACACTTTCTACTTGCCACCTTGCCTTGCCATTCTACCTCTGCTCCTTTAAGACCAGGTATCAGCTCACTCACACTCATCCATACTTTGAGCAATGCCTACTATGCACCAGGCAATGCATATTGTGATGGAGTTACAAACACAATCCCTGCCTTGGAGGGACATGGAATCAAATGAAGTTAGGTAAGTACTACATTAGTCAGAATGTGCTAACAGTTGTAACAAACACCCTTTATATTTCAGTGACTTGACACAATGACAGTTTATGTCTCACTCATAGCATATTCCAGTACAGGTAAACACAGAAGTTCTGTTTCATGTAGTCAGTGAGGGACCCAAGCTCATGGCATATTTTCTGGGCCCCCCATTGGATATTTTTGCATCTGGCCAGCAAGTGAGAAAAGGAGAAGAGTTTAGAAAATAATGCCAGAGTTTAAGGGGATGCCCAGAAATGGGATATATTTACCACTTCTATCCAGAGCTCACTCACATGGGCCTACCTGATTACTGAGAAACGTAGTTGTGTTATGAACCCAAAAGGAAGATGAAATGGGCTGGTGAAAATAGCCTTTTTTCTGCCATAGATATATAAACAAGACCAATAAAGAAGCTCACAGTCTAATGGAGGAAGCAGCTAAGTGAACAGAGGCCTGAAAGCAAGAGAGAACACAGTCAAGTAGGATGCAACTCATGTTTGTGGATACTGGCAGAAAGTTCTAGAAATACTGGAAGCCCTTCTGTGCCTCCCTTCAGAGTGCCTAAGAATTGCTCTTCTGGGAGCATTCTATACAGTGCAGAAATTCATGCATACTAGCAGCATCCTTACACCTCTTAGCTACCATGACATCCAGCTTTGAGAGGGCACCATCTGATTTCACACAGCTGTACCTTGATAGCACTCTGCCTCGTGGCCCTGCTGTGTACCTCTTGCCAGGTTCCCTGTTGACACTGAGTTTTGAGGCACTGCAGAAGCCCACTTGGCACCTATGCATCAACAACTGGTGTGGATAGCCAATGAGAGATGAGCTGATAATACAATTCTTTCCCTTCCCCCCTCCCATAGGCTATTCTGAGACTCATTTTATATGGCTGCTCAGTGGATAATCCCTTGAGCAGAAGCAATCAACCATACTTAGTGGAGGCCAGATTAATAACCACCCTGGTATTGGCTCTCCCTTCTTCCCTGCCTTACTCCTTTTGCCTCCTCCTGCCCTATAGAATCAGGCTCTGCTTCTGGAGAACCCAGGCCAAGACACTGTCATGAAAGGGTTCAGCTAAAAATAACATAGCTGCCTCTGTTTCCCAGTCAGTACTTCCCCCTCCCCCGCCCCCGCCCTCAGGTCCCCGGATACTGCTAAAGTACTTTAAGAGTCAGATTCTACTAAATTTTCTCAGTTCTGCAGACCTGACTCTTTCAAGGTCAAGCCTTCCACCTTTGCTGAATGTAGCCTCCAGTCTCTTCCTGTCCCACTCATTTATGAATCAATCATATACTCCTACTGATTTCTTGTTTGGTGACTTAACACTGTGTCTCTGTGTATGTTTAACTTATGTGCAACTGACTTTTCTCAATGTTTAAAAACAGCAATTTCTGACAAGTCTATCTTCCCTCTCCTCCTGCTCCCACACCTCCTCAGGCTGCCTCTTGCCTTGGCACATACATGCTGCTCCTGTCTGGAGTTCCATCCCTACCTCTCTACCTCATTTATGTTATTTCAATTTTTGCGGCTAAGGGGCTTTATTACACAGAGGGAGGGCAACTTAACTCCCATATAGGACCCACCAAGTCTGTCTCTGATATAACTCTGCTCCCACTCCCTTTCCAGAAATGAAGGTGTATAGACCTGAGCTCCATGGGCACTATTGAGAGCTTTAGAATCCTTGATCCTGTGTTTAGGCTGGAGAGGCTACTAGTTGCCTGGTTCCTATCTCAGGTTCTGCTTCAGCCTCTGCAGCAGCTGGTTTAGAAGGCCAAGCACACTGTCCTAGGGAGACAACAGCAAGGGGGACAAGCAGTTCTCAGGATACTCACTCACCAGGAGCTTGGCAGGATTGGAGACACTGAGAATTTATGCATAGATGTTCACCTTGTTCTCAACTAGACTATAAGCTTCTAGAGGACAGGGATGTTGTTTGCCTTGTTTAATGCTGTATCCTTTGTGTCTTGAATAATATCTGCTTATTGATGCTTAATAAATGCTTGTTTAAGGAAGGAAGAAAGAGGAGGAAGGAAGAACCATAAGACATCTTGGACAACCCTGAATTAAATGACAGAAGTGTGCACAGGTGAGACAGATGGGAGGCAGGGGGCTGCTACCTCTGTGTTTTCAAGCTGGAGAAACCTCTGGTGTCTGCCAACAAGTGAAGAAGCGTTACTCAGAAGAGTGTTAGGGCCACAGGCTGAAATCCATCAGAAAACTGGGATTTCAAAGAAGTTAAAAATATCATCTCTCTGGGGATGCAGTAAGCCTCTTCTAAATCATTATAGTTACCCCTGACACAGTCAAACCGTGCTCATCTTAAATATATCCCACAAACTACTCTTGAATCATCAGATTCAGTTCATTTCTGCTTTAATTGAGGTAGAATGAGCCTCTGCAGTCATAACCCAACTGGTTTTTCAGTGGATACTGAGGAAACACCCATGATGGGGCAGGCAGAGGGCGAGGAAGGCAGGTGACTACAAGGTCTAGGTGGGACTGGGCAGTAATGGGATGCTATACAGAGTGTTCAGCCAGGCAGGGCATACTCCCTATCCACCCTTCCTAATTATTCCTCCCCAATTCTGGTCTAATTTGCTTCCTTCCTCTCTCTTTTCTTCATAGCACTTATAACTACCTACGCCCTATTTATTTAGTCTTTTTGTGTGTGTGTGTGCCTATTCCACGAAAGCAAATGCTTTGTCTTAAATCAATGCCTGGCATTTAGTAGCACTCAAAAATTAGCTGCTAACGAACAAATTAGAGAATATAACAATTAGTTGAATCTCTGCCAAATACTGGGCCCTGTCCTTGTGGATGCTACAAGGATAGTAGGGGAGACAGGCCCGAAAATAAATGCAACATAGTTCGACACCTGATTTTACAGAGGTATATCCAAGGCGCTGCAGGATCCCGGGACTGGAAAACTCCCGGGTGTGCGGAGCCTTGGGAAGAAGCCCGTCGTGTGCCAGGAGTGCCAGGGAGCCGGGCTAAGCGGCAGGAGACGCGAATGGAGACAGACGAGGGTGCTCCTCTCTTGGCTTGGCCTCTCGGTGTCTTCTTTTCCTGCCCTGCGGGACCCTCGCCCCTCCTAGCATCTGTCTGCATGACCTCGGCGCAGTGGAGCACCTCTGTCGCGGGACCCCTGCGACATCCTCTTCCACCCGCAGAGACGCCAGCCCCGGGTCTTCCAGATTGCTAGCCTGCTACCTGCAAGATCTCCACTTGCGGGCTAAAGCCCCCGCCTCCGTCCGCGTGCACCCCAGGTCCCCGCCCCCTGCCTGCGGTCTGCGGCGTGCAGGACCCCGCCCCGCCCCCTCAGCCCGCGGGACCCCGGCCCCGCCCCGCCCCCGTGGCCCCGCCGCTCGGTCCCGGGGGGCGGGGCCTCGCGCAGCGGCGTCTCCAAGGCGGGGGGCGCGAGGCAGGGGGCGGGGCGGCCCCGGAGTCGTCCAATCAACGCCACGATCACATCCATGCAAATACGAGCACAATGGAGCGAGCCCATCACTCGCCCCTGCAAGCAAGCTTGAAATGGGCTTCTGCCTGAACGGCAGCCGTGATGACCAATAACTCTATGTTTTGGGCCAGCAAAGCCCAATGGCACGGCAGGGAAGGCGGGCCCGAGCTGTGTTAGGGTGTCCTTGCAGGGTGTCTGAGCTAAACTTCACCAAATAATAGCTGTTTGTATTTTGGCTGCTGCAGGAGCCATTTTAGGTAAGTTCTTCTCTTAAC